>SNQJ01S0226940.1:0-14567 GCA_010110895.2 Picea sitchensis | reverse complement strand
ATAACCCACAAAGACCAAGGATTCCCAGAAATCCCACTCTGAACACGGTTGTTCTGGATGATGTCTATGACTGACAATTAGTTGAGCAAGAGAGTTATTACTTACCTAATGAGAACTCTGAAAATGTGCAAATGGACGGATGCAAGAAATCCATGTATATATTTGTAGAGGTCAATAATGATCCCAAATCGCAAGAAAAAGTCGCCCAGACAAGAGGGTTCATAAATAGACCAAAGATTAAAGGCAACTCTGACAAGGAAAAAGAAAAACCAAATGAAAAAGTGTCGAATGAGAAAATGACAGATGGAACCAAAAGGAAACACATGGAATCAAGCTCCACTCAAATGACATACAATGTCATGGAATACCTAAGCAAATTGAGGATAACGCTTCCCTTTACGGAAGTAGTGAAGATTCCCCAACAAAGGCCAAACATTTTGAAGTTTCTATAAGATCCATCTGAGAGAACATAAGTTGTCATTACTAGTCCAAAACAAAGCCAAATCCCTTTAATGGCCAAACTCAGAGGTAAAGTTATACCTTTCTACCTTTCAATTGAAAATCATGATGTTGCGTTACATAAATGTTTAGTTGATACTGGTGCAACAAATAATATAATGTCCCTTGTGGTCATGGAAGCATTAGGCATGCGCTGTACTAAATATTATGAAATCGGTGAGAGTATATATGCAATCGATTCTATAAAAGTACCATCATACGGAGAAATTGAATATTTCTATGCTTGGATTACAACAGCCCCCAATATCATTACGATTTTCAATATTATTGTGGTAGATCTTCCCCAAGCCTATGGAGTTGTGCTGGGAAGAGATTGGACATCCATGATTGGTGGATATATAATGAACAATGGAATTTGTATGATGTTGCTAGGCAAAGAGGGAGTGATTATTAAAGTACCTCGTGAACCTAGAAACCCCTTTTCTTTCAAAAAGATGGGAAATGAATTGATGGAAGATTACATAGATGTCGAGATCATAAATTATGATATCCTAGACATGGAGCACGACGAAAACATATAACAAGTTCAAGGCGCGGGGAACCAAGATTGTTTTTTTAAAGGCTACTGGAGGATGTCATTCGATGGGGCCTATTCTAGATCCGGGAATGGAGTTGGAATTGTTCTCTTGAGTCCAAATAAGACTGTGCATCCTCATGCTGTGAGGCTAGAATTTTCTTGTAGCAATAACGAGGCAGAATATGAAGCTTTGATTCAAGGGATGATCCTTGCATAGGAAATGAAAGTAGAACACCTCATTATGACTAGAGAATCGGAGCTGGTCATCAATCAGGTTACCCAAAGGTACAAAATCAAAAAGGAAAGACTCAATCTGTATTTCGAAATAGTTAACGAATTAATGGAATCTTTTAGCTCCTTCAACATTACTTTCATTCCAAGGGACAAGAATCACAAGGCCAATATACTAACATTGGCGGCCTCATTATCAAACCATTACAATGTCCAAAGAAAAATGTTTTTCCAGGTAGAAATATATTTTCGACCATCCATGCCTGATAGTGTTGAATACTTGCAATTATTCGAGAACGATGAACAACTTGAAGATATTTTGTTAAACGATGATGATGAAAAAGACGATAGCTCATCCACTGTCCCAAAAGATTGTATACAATATGAATCTATGTTTACGAAAGATGATCATGACAAGAATATCCTTGAAGAAGTCTCAGTTCAAAAAGTGCAAGAAATGAGAAAAGTCGATATTGGAACGGACCAGTTCCCGAAATATGTCAACTTGGGAGTTGATTGTACCACTGAAGAGGTTGACCAATATATTTCCTCATTTAAGGAATACATGGATGTGTTCGCTTGGACCTATGATGATTTGAAAGCCTATGATAAAAATATATTCCATCACATCATTCCTTTGAGGGAAGGAGCAAAACCAGTGAAACAAAAAATAAGGATGATGAATCCCAAGCTGAAACATTTGGTAAAATTCGAATTGGAAAAATTGGAAAAGGTAGGGATAATTTACCCTATCAAACATTCATATTGGCTTTCAAACCCAGTGATTGTAAGAAAAAAGACCAGGGAGATTCGAATGTGTGTTGACTTCATAGATCTTAATAAAGAAAGCATAAAAGATAATTTCCCCTTTCCTAATATGGAGTTTCTACTACAGCAAGTCACTGGATCTGCCTGCATGTCCATGCTAGATGGATTTTCTGGATACAACCAAGTCTTGGTGGCTGAGGAAGATAGGGAGAAAACAACATTTATCACACCATGGGAGACATATGCATATGCTAGAATGCCCTTTGGTTTGAAGAATGTTGGAGCCACATTCCAAAGGTCCATGGATCATGCGCTCATCAGGCTAATAGGAAAGTTTTTGGCAGATTACCAAGATGACCTGACGATACATTCAAAGAAAAGGGAGGATCATATCCATCATTTGAGAGAGGTTTTTGAAAGGTGTATATTATATGACATCTCTTTGAATCCGAATAAATTATTGTTCGTTGTGACTCAAGGAAAATAGTTCGGTTGTTGTATGCAAGGAAGGGATTTACATAGATATGGAAAGAGTCAAAGCAATAAATGATCTCAATCCCACGACATCCAAGAAAGGATTCTTTTCATTTTTTGGTAAAATCAATTTTGTGCGAAGATTTGTCCCTGACTACATGAGCATCATAAAGCCGATTAATTTGTTGTTGAAAAAGGAACAGAGATTCGAATGGACAACATGTACTTAGGAAGCGTTCAAAAATATTAAAGGAGTAATCACCACTACTCCTGTCCTCATCAACTCGGACTTCCAAAGAGATTTCATTTTTTATTCATTTTCTATAGAGACAGTTGTTGCGTCCATCCTCACCCAGAAAAATAGTAAAGGAGAAGAACTCCCAATAAGTTTCATGAGTAAAACACTACACGACTATGAGTTGAGGTATTCAAAGTTGGAGAAACAAGCCTTGGCACTTGTAAAATTAGTAGCACATTTTCGGATGTATATATTAAACTCCCATGTTATAGCATATGTTCCCTCATTACTAGTCAAGATGCTTCTAAATCAACAATTGAGAGAAGGAAAATGGGCTAACTAGTTGTAAAAAATACAAGAATATGATATTGAGATTAAACCTTCAAAGGAAGTCAAGGGAAAAGGTTTATGCAAGCTCATCGCGAATGGGGATTCGGTCGATGGGATGATTTCAATCTCGATCGGAGAACCACTAGATGATTTAGTATGGTACGGAGATATTATATTCTACTTAAGGTCTGTGCAATTCCCTATCACCATGAATCCAAAGGAGCGAATGACACTAAAGATGAAGGAAAACCAATACATGTTGATTGCTGACATACTTTTCAGAATAAATTTTGATGGTATACTGCTAAGATGCATCGATGAAAATCAAGCCCAAGAAACAATCAGAGAATTCCATGAGGAAATATGTGATGGACACTTTTCACCTACTGCAACCGCCCATAAAATAATCAGAGAGGGATTTTACTAGACCTCAATCTTCAAAGATTCATATGCCACCATAAGAAAGTGTTTTTCATGCCAACAATTTTCAGGAAAAATGAATAAATACGCAATTGCTTTTCATCATGTTGTGATAAAACAATTGTTTTCCCAATGGGTTCTCGACATTGTTGGATCGATTAATCCAAAGTCCAGCAAATGGAATACATACATCCTAACGGCTACTGATTATTTCATGAAATGGCCAAAAGAGGTAGTGCTAAAGAAGGATGATACTTAAGAACTAATTAAATTCCTCAGAGACAATGTCCTATCGAGATTTGGTGTCCCTGATAAACTTATCACAAACAATGGTTCGATCTTCATCGGGTCAAAATTCACAAAGTTTTGGAGACATTATGGAATAATCATGGGTCAATCATCGAATTATTATCCACAAGGTAATGGCCTTGCTGAATCCACAAACAAAAAACTAGTAAAGATACTAAAGAAAATCGTTTATAGCAACCAAAGGAATTGGCATCTGAAGTTGACAGATGCATTGTGGGAAAGCAGACCGACTCCTAAGGATAGCACAGGGATGTATCCATATCTATTGGTTTATGGTAAAGAGGCTAAAATGTCGATTAATATCGATCTTGATACATTGGTCTCTGTGGCTAATACTGAAGATACAAAAAACAACTCACTCATCCAAAGGAGAATCAATTAGTTGTTTAAATTGGAAGAGGAATGAAGCAAAGCATTGAATCGAACTTCTCAGAGGCAACAGAGTTTCAAGAGATATTTTGATCAAAGTACAACTATGAATAACTTACAGAAAGGAGAGTTGGTGCTACTTTGGAACAAAGCCAAGGAGAAGTCATACATGCATACAAAGTTCGAAGCACTCTAGATCGGACGCTATGTCGTCGAAAAGATATTAGGTTTTAGCTACTATGTGTTCCAAGACATGGAAGGAAAATTTTCAATGCTACCTGTCAATGGGAAACATTTGAAAGGTTTGTTCTCCTAAGACTTTCTCATTCTCATTATACATAATTTTATTTTTTGTTTAGTTTGTATATTCTTAATATGACTCCATAGCCCAATGGTCAAAAGCACCTGATCACGAGAGATTATGGATTCTTGAAAACCCACAAGGGGTTATCATCCCATAGAGGGTTATCATCCCATAGAGGGTTATCATCCCACAGTTGGATATTGTTGTTGAGATCATTTCCCGCTTCTGAAAAATTCCCTCCCCTCTTCCTATTTTCCCCAATTCTTTACTCCCTTTCTTTTCCCTCTTCTATACTTTTTTTCTCCCTTTTCTTTTTTCCCTCTACTCTCCCTTTCTGATTCTATACTTAGTCATTTTTTTTAGAATGACAGGTTCTCAGGTTGATGGACTTGCAGATCCTTATCTCCATTCACACCCTCACAATTTTGAGTCCGACTGACCGCCAAGTTATCCTATAAGCTATCCCATGTTTTGTGATATACATATTGCACCCAAAATTCCGTGATCTACATTTTGGCCCCAGACTCCCTGAACCTCCAAGTATCAATCCTCTAACTATGAGTCCATCCATCGTGCTATTCCATACTTAGAGATTTTTCAACCTTATGCAGTCATGAGTTTGCAGGTTCCCAGGTTCACAAAAGGTCCCAAATATCATTTCTCTCTCATCCACCCTCGCCACCCTCGCGCTCTTTCCTATGTACATTTAGTATGATTTGAATGCTAACAACTCGTCATGTAGTTTCATAAATATTGTCATTAATAAGCGAAGGGCTCGAGGAGATATCCTATTAAAACGCATTAAAATAGGATTTACGGAGGATTATATTATCCCTCTCAAGCGTTCATTTTAATATTATCTGGAGCAAGGGAGATTTTATGTCAACTTATGGAAGCAACAAGGAAACAATTTTGTGGATATACACTGAACATTTTCGGATGAGAGGACCAGAGTTTTCAGTGGTCCAGATCATATTCATACTACTCATCCCCTTCTACCCAAAAGGATGTCATCTGGAAGTCTGGAATTATGCGCACAGGGTGCGTCCCAGAAGTCTTTGACCATAAGGAGTTGGTCATCTGGTGCGTCGAGAATTATATTCCAATCCAGCAGATCATCCAATTGTGTGACCATTCCCCTGTCTCCCTGTTGCCCTAGGTATTTCATAAGATGTTGAGACTTCATGAGACAACACTTACCTTCAAGGGCGAAGATTGCAAAGAATTCTTAAGGAAGCATGACAATGGGTTGGACCTCTTACCTGAATTCCTAGAGAACCCAGTGGCCATCCCTAAAGACATCATGAGATTGTAGGTTAGCTCATTTAAAAATCCTTTACAGGAAATTTCTTGGATTTTTACAAGGATAACAGGGAAAGAAACTACAACCACCATCTCCTGCATGATTCTCTAGATTCTATATTTTACCGTCAAAGAACCGACCATTTTCAATTGGGGACAGTTGATTTCAATTGAAATCTCTTCCCAATTATCTCAATACAAGAAGGAGAAGAAATTATTTATGTCGTCTTATTTGGTTTTCATGATAGCAAATTGTTGTCATTTCCTGAGATTGTCTGTATGTAAGAAGGTAAACTACGAATTCAACCCAGTAACATTCTGGTATCAAACATTATGGAGGCACAAAGCCTCCCAACATTTTTATGAAGTTTTTAATGATTTTGTCTCAGTTTTTAAGGGCTTGTTTCTTGGAAAGGACACTCCCCAGATGTTTGACCAGGTGAGTAAGTTCCTGGATATGAAGGGGACACTGGAACAAATGGAGAATTATAATGTTATAAGGATTTTTGGTTCCAAGGAAAATCCTTTGTTCCTCCCGTGTCACATATCTGACAAAATGTTTGTTACTAAAATAGCAAGGCGGTACAACTATTGGTTGCATTTTTTCCTTGAGAAGACAAAAAATCAATTCATTCTGTGCCTTAGAAAGTTGGATACCTTGTATTCATAAATATGAAAAAGATTAATGAATTTGCAGGCCATTTCCACGGCCTAAATTTGAGATATGTTGAAAGAGTAAAAGGGTTCGACCCTAGCGGAATTTTTGTAGAACATCTACGGGAAATTGGCTTCAATAATTCCGTTATTAATGCTATTCTGATTGAAGACTGAGTGAATGACTCAGGAACTCCTACCCGTGACACTGGCAACCTGGAAACTATACTCAATACTAATGACTAGTCAATGAAAAATCAAGATATTGAAGAGGCTTTGCAGAATATTTCCATTGACCTAAGAGACTTGGAAGGTGAGATATTCAATATAAAAAATTCAGCATGAATCAAACATGGCACCAATGAGAAGATACATCGAGGAGTGGTTTAAAAAGGTTGTCGACAAACTTACCGATGAAGGGTAAAAGGCAGTTGAGACGGTTCCTATAACCGTCGATGAAATCCATAAAAGGACATCAGAAAGTGAATAAAAAAGGAGGATATACCATCATAGTAAGTCCATACTGATCATACCCTTCTTTCTTTATCCAGTCTTTCATCCAGTTATTCCACCTCTTTAAATAGAAAGGTTTAACCAAAGACTGATAATTTCCTTTTTTATTCTTACCAAGTCTTATTATCTTCCATGGCCAACTTTCTTATTTATATAAACTTCATTCTTATACATATTTTCTTTATGGTCTGTGGGATCCCCAATCCCATGTATCACTCCATTAAAGTTATATTATGCATGCAAACCATTTTCTTTTATTTTTATGTGATCATAAATCTTTAGCCCGACTATTATGGATGTGAGGAATTTTTGTTTATTTTATTTAGATGTGTAAATGTGTGTGGTTCCTGGTCGACTCTCAGGAATCATCTTTAAAAGAAAACAAAATAAAAGGGTGACATTTTTCTATATTTTTGCATCTTAATTTTTCTTTGATTACCACGACAGACTTCTATAAAAGTCCCACATTTTGAAGACCTAGAGTCCCACAAAAATATAAAAGAGGAGTATCACCTCTATAAAAACGCAGGGGTATTGATATCCTCATGAGGTTTCCGTTTCGGTATTAACAGATCCAAGCGTCAACAAGAAGTGATCAGGAAAATAATAAGGGAAAATAAGAGGTGGCATGCGGCCCTTCCAGATCTCTAAAATTAATAGACAAACCGAGGATTCTCTTGATGATTTTATTGATGGTCTGGAAGCAGAAAACACTAAGTTAAAATAAAAAAATCAGAGAATTGGAAAATACTTTAATGCCTCTTCCAATCCTGACAAGTCCTTTTCCAATGGTCAAGCCAACCACACCTACCATTAAGTTGAAAGTATCTTCAAGTCTACTCACAGTGGTCAAGAGTTATGTAGAAAAGAATATTAAGAAGAGAATGTCACTAATAACAGAAGCATGGGAAGTATCAAAAAATATTGTTTCTTTTGGATCAAGTGCACATGCATTTCATGAATATCTGCAAGCTTATTTGAAGAACAAAGAAGGTTTTCACACTGACATTGTATTATCATTTGGTATTAAAATCTCAAACATGACAGAATTGATAAGAAGAGAGGGGCGTCGCCTTCTCCAAGTCGAGTAAAACAGTTAAATGCTTGCTGGAAGGAAAATATTAAGAATTGAGTAACATTGTTCAAGCATGCAACGAAGACATACTAAAAAGAGAAGAATTGTTCAAAAGACTCACGAAGATAGATCTAGCAGGAATTACTAATGAGGTACAAGATCCTAAATTAATTCTCAACTCAATGTTTCTAACAAAGCAACAATTTGAAGAACAAGTTGAGATATTTAAGGGGTTATCAGCTAAAAAATGTTATAGCATACTTGACTATAATGAAGACAAAATAGACAATTGGCTAGTTGATTATTCCGTGAAAATTCAAGATATTGAGGAAGAAATACTTGGTATTTCTCTTGACTTAAGAGATTTGGAAGGTGAATTATTCAACATTAAAATCAGACATGAAATAAATGCCGCACCAATGAAAAACTACATTGAAGATTGGTTCAAAAAGGAAATTGACAAATTAACCAAAGAAGGGAAAGAAACAGTTGAGGCGGTTCCTGTAACTGTCAATGAAGACAATTAAAGGACAACAAAAAGAAAGTAAACAAGAGAGATACCATCATAGTAAGTTCATGTTGATCACATCTTTCTTTCTTTATCTGTTCTTTCATCTAGTTATTTCGCTTCTTTAACTAGAAAGGTTTAACCGAAGTCTGATAACTTCTCCATGTCTTCTTTCCAGATCTTGCAACTCTGTCGTTGCCCACCATCCTCCTTATACAACTTAATTCTTGTTCATATTTGCTTTATGGTCCGCGGGATCCCTAATCCCAGTCCTAAGGAAAAACACATTTAAATCTCAAGGCTTTGTAATAGACTATATATTTTTCATAAATCCCAAGAGAACTATTTCGGGATCAGTTTTGATTGTACTTTGTAACTTTGAGTTTTGAGTATAAAGTATTTGAGATTGATCTATCATTATCTTTATTTGAGCTCCCCATGTGTTTACTCTATTAAAGTTCTCTTATGCATGCAGACCATCTTCTTTCTATTTTATGTGATTAGAAATATTTAGTTTAACTATGATGGATGTGAGGAAATTTTGTTTATCTTTTTCAAATATATGAAGTGTGTGTTTCCTGGTCATCTCTCAGGAACTCCTTTTTGAAAACAAAAACAAAAAAAAAACTTTTATTTTACTACAATTTGTATCTTTCTTTTGAATATCATGGCAGACTCTTTCAAGGGTCCTACATTATTCTCAGATTTTAGAATCCCGAGAAAATATTGAAATAAAGAGGAGTACCACATCTATAAAAATGCAGGGGGATTTGTATCCCTGTGAGGTTGTCGTTTCGGTCCTAACGGATTCAAGCGTCAAAAAAAATCCACTAGAGGAAATGGGGCTATGGGTCTAAGACTAAGAGATAATCCAAGGGAGCTTAAGTCAAGGAATTATTATTTTAATATACAACCTAAGTTCCAAGAGAGGGGGAATGTATACAAGTGGAGCTCATGAAGCTTCATAAACACAAGTGTCCAATAGGGGACATGAAAATATATTAGGAAGCTTAGTGTATTTTCATAAGGGAAATCTCGGCATTATATTCTTGTATATTGAACAGGGAAATATCTGAGGAGAAAGGGGTGACAAGATTACTAAGATTTTTAAAACTGAAGAGAGCGTTGACAAGCTCGTGTATGTTGTAGAATAAGATTGTTAGGTCTATGAGTGGTCTCTCTCTCTTGTGAGAGAACTGTCGAAGACTGTTTGCTGGTGCACCAGGAAATAGTTGTAGGGATCTGAGAATTTATGTCCAACCTGTTGGTGAAGCCCCAGAAAGGAAGTGGGGCAGCCAAAGGACTTTTGAGTAGAGAAGGGGCACACTTCCTCAGGTGGGACATGCATGTGGGAAATGAGATTATGTATGATAGTTGCAACAGTTGGCACCTTGATCTAAGATTAATTGTTGAGTATAGACCTTAGTCTAGCCTAGGAAGCCTTCCTTGGTGGAGTTCTAGTCTCAGCTTAGGGGTGACCTGATGTTGAAATTTTATGAGCAACAAAATCTATGGTTGGGAGGAACGTCTGAGGTCTAGACGAAGTTGGTGATTTACATAAAAGATAAGCATTCTTATGTGAAATTACATGTTGTTTACCATGTATAATATATTTAATTTGTTTTTGTAATTGTTTATATAATTATGCATGGTTTATATATGTTGTAGAACCCCATGTGCCTTCATATGCAGGGAATTTAAAGTTAATGAGATGATATTCGATACGTTTCAGACTTGTTGATGGTAGGAATTATCATCTTAAGATATAAAATCTGTAAAGGCAGTAATTCTAAGAAAATATGTAAGTATAATGTGACTAAAAAGAAAATAATTGGTGTCATGTGGCCAACATGTGTGGCTAGGTATGTTATATTGTGGTATCGGTAACATGGATCATTACAGAGCAGGTGGTCTGGTAGTACTTGCATCAATTCCCACAGAGGAGTAGTATGAGATCAGAGTGAGATGTGGAACATCGGGTGCAGCGAATGGTTCACTACACCAAGTGGCACTTGAGCCTAGGGTCATATGAATGAGCTCAACACAGTATTGAAAGAACTTCCAAGAGGTGTTGTTTTGGGATTCAATCGGATGCTTTGGGAAGATATCATATTTAACAACATGTTGAAGGAGTTGGACATGGTATTGGCAGCATTTGAAGGATGGTGGAAGATGGAGTGCAAGTCTATAACCTTCACATATTGAGAGTAAAGGTATTTGAAGATTGACAGCCAGTAAGAGATGTAGAGATGGCCTTCATTTTCTATAATGTTCTCAAACGGCCACAATGCTGAGAGAGTGAATTTGTTAGACCTCATTAACATCTACACAGCCAACATGATCAAGAATATCATTCTTAACAAGTGGGTGCAACAAGAGATGGACATGGTGATTGACCATGAGAGGTGACTGCGGCACAGAGAAACCCTAATCCCCCAGAGTCTATAAACATGCTCGTGGGGTACAAGGTGAGAATCTGAAACTACATCCAATGGATGTGCAAGGTGAGAAACCATGGGAGGCTATTGTTGAAGGGGGAGTTCAGGGTTTAGGGTAGGGTCATTGTTAGTGCATGAGAGGCACAAATACCATGATGGAATGCATAGAGGACCTTGAGGAATGGTTCCATTCAAAATGAAGGAGTCTAGGATCACGAGAATCGTCAAAATTATGAGAATCAACATGTGACAGTAGAAATTAGTTTCCTCAATGATTACACTGCTACTAGCAAGGACTTGAGGTACAGTCACATAAGTGTCAGGGATATCCTTCACGAAGAGATTAAAATATCGATAGAGTAACACAAAGGCAAAGAGTTATCCATAACCTTGTGTGGGAACAATTTGGGAGTGGTATCGTGGGGCTATCGAGGTGGAGATGTGTGAGTGGCATGTTGTAGAGAGAAAAATATACGAAGTGGGTGGTGCATGCCACCTAGGTTCATACTGGGAGGCGGAAGTGGGAGCAGAAGTGGGCCTAGTTCATCCTTAGGCTCTATATCTGGTTCTATTTTTGGTTTTGATGTTCGCTCAAGTTTTGGTTTAGGCTACAAAAGTGGCTCTATCATTGGTTCAAGCTACATTTCTAGAGGGAGGACCATCAAATGGAAAAGATGAGGTTTTTTTAATACAAGTTTGAGGTGGAGTTATTATATGTAAATGGACATACAATTGTAAGACCTGGTTATGCATGTGTACCCCAGTCATGAAATGTCACTAGTAAATTCTAGATAACCTAGCTGATAGGGGGAGCATGTGGTATTCCCAGATACCCTAAGGGAAGTTTGGTCGGTTTTGGTCATGGGGGAAGTTAGGTCAAGAGTCATGGTTTTGGGTCCATGGTTTTTTGATAGCCTATGGTTTTATATCTCATGCATGTAATGAAGCCTTTAAAGGGCTTAGGATACTCCATTGAATTTGGCCTGGAGGTGAGAGGTGAAGGCTCACTTGGTTGGCTTGGTCGGATTTGGTCAAGGATGTATATATTTGTTTTTTATGGTGATGGAGTAAGGGATAAAAATTGTCGAATAATACTACCCACAAATCATCATTAGCATATATGTGTACATGGAACAATCAAGAGTTGTTCAGGATCGCAGCAAAATATTTGTTTGTAAACTCAGGGAATCATTGTATGGCCTGAAGCTAGAGCAAGAAATGGTACAAGATGTGTGATTCATTCATGGTGAACCAAAGTTCTTAAGAAGTGAGTATGATCATTGTTTTTATGGAATATTCATTATCTTTGTGTTAATTTGATGGTATGTTTGTTGTAAGCGAAGCGTGGTTTAGGTCAACATGTTAAAGGCTTAGTTGGTCAAGTTTTTTTAGATGAAGGATTTAAGAGCAGGAAAAAAAATCTTGCACATAGAAGTACACAAAGACGGGAAAAATGGTAAGATATGGTTGTCACTTATGAGTTTCAGTATGAACTTTGTGAAACTGATAAATATCTCTTTAGCTTCCCATTGCAAGTTTTCTTCAAGATTATTCCCTAGTAGTAAGGAAGAGAGGATTAGACGTCTTGTGTACCTTATGCAAATGTAGTAGGAAGGTTGATGATTGTGATGGAATGTTCAATTATTTCACATGAATTTGATGTTGTCAGTGGACACAAGACAAAACTAGTTAAAGAGAATGGAAATGGGTGCTTCGTCATCTGAGAAGCATGAGTATCACCTACAATGGATGCAGTGATTTAATCTGTGGTTATTATGATTCATGAGATTGGATAAGAGGATATATACCTCAAGTTTAGGTTACTGATGGAGGTGGAGTGGTCCATACTGGAGAAAATTGTCCAGACATGTTCATGCAACCAATTTCATTAGAGAAGTCGTCGTGTTGTTTGGCTTCTCTTGGCTTGTAGGATTGTGTTGTTTGATTCATTGGGAAAGGTATCAGGAAATTGTTGTGGGTTGTGACAACACATGCCCTTTGCATTACATATATTTGGAGGTTTCTCAATCATTTGGCCTTTTGGATGCCTGCAAATGCTTGATATCTCTCTTGGTTAAATGTAGAATCTCGTGAGGAGCTTATTGGTGGATTGTAATACATTTGTACATTGGCTAAGCATTAAGAATATCATTGCCCCCATTTTTTTCCTCTGTTTGTGTGTGTTGTTATTATCTTATTTTCTATTCATTAATTCGATTTGCGGACATGAAGTCCAATACTCCATCCATATGTATTGATTTGGAGGATCTTTCTTATGAATCTGAATGTGAGAAGAGATGTTAGTTTTTATATAACAAGATTTTTCTCCAATCCCTCTACAAGATGACTTCTTGTTCCATTCTGACCACAAAACAAATCCTTCTATGTTAGGGAGCTTATATTTCATTATGACAACAACAACAAAAAAATTATGTTAGGAACCTTATATTCTTCATGATCCTAAGTTTCAACCAAAAATAAATCAATTTCACTCGGGATCGAACTTAGTATAGGCCCTTTGCTCCATGGAAAACCATGATAGTTTCAAGAGAGGATTTAGAGTGATCCAAATCACTATTTATTGTTATGTTTTTTTTCTCTGTCCCTAATAATAGCCTTTTGATTCTGAATTATTTCCCATTTTCCTTCCTTCTTGGCTTCTTTCACCTTTTGAACTTCCTTCCTTAATTAAACTTGATCTTTTGGAATGAGATATTCATGACCCTTCTAAGCTTGGATTTTTTCTAAGTATGCCATATTTATGGTCATTAGAGATTAACTTTTAACCTAGATCAACCTATCTTTATGATCCGTTATTTTTCCGAGACTCTTTGCTTCTATCAGACAAGTTGTCTCAATTTGTGATTTATGTTTTAGTTATTCATTGAATATTGCTAAGGTGTTAACATGTTTCTTCCCTTGTACACCAAAATTTTTCAGGTTCAAGACTCTTTTGTTATGCTCATGGTATAACTCTACCAAATTATTCATTTCTTCTTTGATGCTTTTGATATTCAATGTACATTTCAAACTATTTATGGTCAAATTGCTAATTAGTTTTTCTTCTAGCTTTGTAATCTTGTCCTAGGTTACAATTTTCTTTGACCTCTGCTTCTTGGGTTGATTGTTTATTTTCTTGATTTGTCTTTGTTTTTATATTTCTTGTAATCTAGCCTCCATCTTATGAAATTGATTCATTCTCCAACCCTAAGATTATATTTTTTATCTATGTATGAATCTTGTCTTTATGATATTATCCAACCTTAAGATTCTACTTTCTATCTATGTATGAATCTTGTCTTCCACATATTTAAATTTATTATCAAGCATTTCTTTTATCTCGATTTGAAGTTTAGCTTCTCACTTCTCTAATTTTTTCTAATAATTCTATATATTCATAATCTAGAGTTACTTTGTTAGGCCTCTCCTTAATAATTTTTAATATTTAAAGTGAATTAATCATATTAGAAAGCCAAAAAAATAAATAAGAACTACATAACAAACTTATAAGCAACTTGTGGGCTTGGTTTATTGTAGAGTTTGAATAGTTGCAATGTTCATAGCAGAAGTTTGAACCTGTATGCAAAAGAAACAATGT
>SNQJ01S0226939.1:4012-14567 GCA_010110895.2 Picea sitchensis | reverse complement strand
TTCAGACTCCTTAAAAGTGAAAAAATAGCCAAGTGATCTTGTCCTTGTCACACTCGTTAAAATGGTTTTGAATTGACGTCTAATCGGTGCTAGTTTATCCCTTTTTCGAACCAACTAGACTATTGTCGAAAAAGGTACCCCAACGGAGTCTCCTTTTATGCTTTTTTTAGACTCTCTAAATATGAAAAACAACTGAGATTACCTTCTCTGGGATCATTAAACTTACATCGAAGGACGTTACCATTGTGTGTTCTATAAACCTCATTTGCATACCTTATCCACCAGCCTTGTGACAATTTGCTTCTGCGTCTTGACACCTTTGGCTGCCGGAGGATTTTTCCCGAGTATCATTTTACCAGAACATCAGTCTTGTCCTTGTTCCTTGTGCTCGTATGTTTTCAGTACTCGTTCCTCCATTGTAACGTAATATCCCTTTATTCTTTTTCAAAAATTACGAAAAAGAACAAAAAAATCAAATATACCCCAAAAAGAGGATGGGAAAAGTCTTTTCTTTATTGGCATCATAATGAGTCGCCCTTGGATAAAGCACATCTATCTGTTTGATCATCAAACTATGGGATGTAGTACGAACTTAGGAAGCTTTTCTCGCTATATAGAGTTGTGTCCTCCACCGTTTGGTTACTCTTCCAAACATATGGAGAGTTTGCGTTGCCTCCTACTTCGTAGACTTATGATTAACATATATGCTGCCTAAGTCTTATCACTTGTCATGCTATTGTCCAAGGGAAGTTTGTCACTAAGCCTGAGTCGGCCCCTCTACAATATGTCTCTTGTCCGCATACCCGGCCATCCTAAACGTCTAATCAAGTCCTTGTTCGAAATCACTGAAGCCTTCAGTCCGATCATCAAGATTATCAAGTCCATAACCGACGAGTCATCGAAGACCTCTGGGTAGTGCAGTCGTACACTCATATTACACTCCTACCCGAGTTTTATAAGATTTTGAAATTGTTGCTTGATCTCTGAAGTACATCCATCAGGCCGAATCAGCTTTTGGAAGATGGGTACTCTATATGTATATCTTTCTGATTTCAAGATGTAGCTCCGCTGTGTATTATTCGCGGCTACTCTTTATAGTTATTTGACATGGATCTAGAGTGTATTTGATTGGTATCCATGGTTCTATTTTATCCCGAGCATGGGTATGCCCGCCTCGGTGAGACATTTGTTATTTTGTAGATGGCACTTCCTGGTTCCTGATCCTTGGGCTCACTCATTCAACACATCAGTAAAGATTGGTAATGTATTTCGGCCATAAGATGCTCTTCTGACCTCACACATTAGGGGGCATCTGTTATAACCCTAAATTGCACCACACATGCTTACCTGGCATCAGGCCAAATCATATCCCTTCATTGCCAAAACATCTATTGAACAACTCTTTGGAAATCCTCTTGTGTCAAGGCCCATGCGCCCTAACCCATTACTGCTCGCGTGTGCACGCTGGATGGCTCACTACAGCCCACATGTACCTAACAAAGCATGAAAAAAGGAAAGTTGCCAATGGAACAAAAAGCTATGGGTTAGTTAACTGAAACTCTCAGCCATGCATGGCTGAGGGTTCGTCCAAAACCCTAGCTCCTTCTAGCCTATAAAAGAAGGGGTAGGGGCACCATTTCGAGAAGGAAAAAATATAGTGAAGAAACTCTTCACATTTACGTAATCCATTGTCCCAACCCCTTTCCTCATGCGAAAGGATATTTAACGCAAAGCAGTTGGAGGACAGAAGAAGAGGATCCCAAGATCAAGTTCAAGGAGCGGTGGCCGGTCTCAGCTTTGATTGTAAGTTGATTTATTTTCAGTAATAAACAGAATACTTTTCCCATCCCACTGTATGAATTGTCTATGATTTGATGAATTTATGCTTGATTTCTAACCCTTGAGTAGAGAAGTAGCATGCATGCATAGTTGTTATTTGTCTTGATTGCAGGTTATCTGTGGAAGGAGCAGCACAAGCAAGTGTTCAAAGCGCAACGGAGGATCTACATCGAATGTCAGTAATAAGGTTAGTGGTTCTCTTCATGCATTTACTGTGAAAGGGGGGTTTTAATCTTGGGTTGTAGGTTAAAAAGTAATTTATTTTTAGTCAAAATCTGCATGCAAGTCTGACCCTAGTTTGCTAGTCCGTAGGGTATTTTTCCCAACAACAATAGAACAAGACAATATATAGCAATAGATGCTTCAAAACCAAGGGGGATTCAACAAGTAACTTTTCTGTCCCAAATTGCAGCAGTATGGAAATATATATATCAATAATAAATTATAATAATAACTACAGATTTAACCATCCAAAATCAAGTACAAGATGTTGGAAACAAAGGGAGCAATGACTAGTTAATCTTCCAATTATTAAAGCAATAATTTGATGGTGATTAGGGGGTTGTTATGTAGTGTTATTAGCAATTTATGTAATACCCTAATGGATGTAGCAATTAATTTCTACAGAAGAAAATTCTAGCCACTAAAATCAACAAACAATCCACACAAAAGATAGCTAATAACTAGTAGATTAATTATGTTAGTTTGCAAGTGAATTTTAGTGGTAGAATAGTAAGTAAACAATGAGATTTAGATGAGTTTTTTGCAGTCCTATTGGTTGTAGCATCAATTTATAACAAAAATAATAATTACGTTTCCAATCAATATGCACATAGGGCACAAGAAATCCTATAACATGTAGAAATAGATCCAACTTAAACAATTACATAATCTCAAGAATTCACGTATACCAATGCATGAATATACAATCTCCAATGAAAGTAGATTAGTTCATTATCAATTGGGTTAATGGAGTCTCTTGTGTATAAGCTAAGGTTTTTTACTTCTCTAGGGGTGTAAGCCTTTTTACTCCCTAGATAAAACTATATTTAGCAAGGTAAATCTACAAGGGTGTAATCCCTTTTACTCCTTGTCGCAACCTTTGCAAAATAGCTCTTTCAATGACAATAAAGATAGATATTGATAGAGGGTGTATGCCTCTATACTCCTCCAAGGGTTTAGCCCAATTAACCTTGAAACAAGAAGAAACAATACAATTATGCATAAATTCCTTACCAATTCCAAGAGATAGCAAGAAAAACCCTTCTTTATCAAGAACATTCCATCAAATCACCAACAAAATGAGAATCAAGAGATAGTGCTAGCCTTCCTTCTAATAGACAAGTAAATATCATCCACAATACACCAAGAGAGAGAGAGAGAGAGAGATCAATTTTCCCAAGTATGGTGAAAATTTCAGCCAAGAAAGTATGTAATTCTCAAGCACAAGATGATAAAATTACATTGAGATGACCTCTATTTATATGAGGTCACCTAAAATGAATTTGTAAAATTTCTAAAATGTAATAACAAATTAGAGAGGAAGACCTCCTCTATTTTCCCTTTACAACTTAAAATTACAAAACACATAAATTAATTCCCTTTTTAGGGGTGACGTCATGCCCTAAAGGGTGATGTTAGGCCTCAGGGAGAGGCATTGAGCCTCTTGCTGAATATAGTTGGGTATTCAAAGGCCATGTGCCTTGCCACCAAGTGCTATAGTGCATGCCATGTGTCTTTATCTCCATCAAACCACGTCACATCACCTTCAACCATGAGAACCCCATCAAAAACCCTAGTCTCCATGTGACGTCCAGGGCATAGAAAGTGACATTTTGGGCCTCCCAAGGCCAACGTTGAGGTGCAAGGGGATAGAATGTGACCATCTCATGCTGTCCAGGTGCCTCCAAAGGCAACATTCATCCTCCCAAGTGTCCAATGAGAGGGGGCACATCATCCAACTTGTGGACTTCATGCCCTTATAAAGGTCCAAGCAACCTTGTGCCTCCATGGAAAATCCTTCACCTGGAAAGGTTCTACAAAGAAAAACAAGTATGCCCTTCAAGGGTCCACAAGTCTTAAGTATCATGCCAAGTAAGACATATTTAATAAAAGAACCACCCAAACATGTGCATCAAATCCCCCCTTTTCAAAATAAACAAATGCTCAAATACCTTATACAACTTGCCAAATTTAAGTATGGGAGGGTTGTCACGGTGCCCTATTGGGTAGATAATTTTCCAAGTCAAGGAGTGTTTCCTAAGAAGACCCTCTCTAAGGCTTGTAAAAGAGTATGAGGTGGATGTGGGTGTGACTTTTTGGCATGGGGTTCCTTGACATATAAGGGATCATATTTTTTTATTTTTCAATAGACAAGGTTAAGCATGAATTTTATTCCATTTTAGCATTTAACTTAACCATAACCAATAATGTTTCAACAACCAAGATCACAAGAAGAAACACCATGCACAAGAACACAAGAAGAATCATGGGAAACCCTTCTCAACAAGGGAAGAAAACCCAGCCAAATCCTTTGCTATATTCTTCAAGAGAAATACCTTCATCACCAAGAAAACCTAGCACACAAGTGGGTGCTTGCAAACCCTAGAAGACTAGCGCCCAAGAGAGGTGAGAAATTTTCCCAAGAAGATGTAATTTCTGAAATTTCCAAAATCACACAAAAGATATGATTCCTCAATGGGGAATTTAACTTTACTTATATTAGACTTGACCTATCAACATAAGTGTCTATTGGAAGAACAGAGCTGACCTCTCTATCTCATAATGTAATTAATATTAACCAGATTAATTATCTTTTACATTAATTATCAATTACATTAAGGTGGGGCTGACTTCTACCCTTTACATTACAATTAGGGTTACAGGCAAGTCTGACTCTTGAACAATATAGCAAGGGATCTCATACACCCACTAGTGCTCAGCCACTAGGGGCACATCCATAGAAATGTCCATATGTATGGCTCACTACATTACACAGAAGAAACACTCTCATTAGTGCTCAACCACTAGGATCATGTTCACCTGTGCTCGTCCACAGGAACAACCACTCAACATATCTTCTTTCCCACTGCATTACACAGGAGAGTCATCTAGATTTATTCATCAACTCTTTGCTCAAAGGACACTAATACATCATCTTCATCTATTTCTCATGATGATGCACCTAGAACTTTGAGATTTCACACATTCACCTTGTGCTCAACCATAGGCACATCCAACTCTGCAGATCTCCTTTCTCACTGCGTTACACAGGAGAATCATCTGGAGTTATTCTCAACTCACTGCAAGGAGGAGGCCATCTCTACTTTCCATCTCTGTCTCAAATAGGAACCACACACCCCTCTCAGGGGCTCTCTCTCAGGTTTGTATCCTAGATAATGTCTCACGTAGCTGCAATCATCAACAATATTGTCTCATTTATGGGTGCCTTTGTAGAGGGTGTGTTGCATCCTCGTTTTCAATGAAACTTTTTTCTAAGCCCTTTATTTTCCATTAATTAATTAGATTCTGTGATCCAGGAGGATATTGGTGGCTACCCACCTATTACAATTGGCTCCTCTTGTTTGTTTTTGTTCAACACATTCTTTTGTGCTTCTTTGTAATTATGGGTTCTACACTTCTGGGGCTGTATGAATCCTCACACATCCTCTAGGTGGATATTGGTGGCCTCTCGCCTAATCCAACTGGCTTATTTTGTATTTTATCATGTCAACACATCTTCCTATACTTCCAAGGCCATTTTGGGGCCCTAAACATTGTTTTTTTGGCTCACCACAGTCAAACTGTAGACAAAGTTAGTGTTTGATAGCGGAATGTGTGGTTCTCTGAAATACCTTTCCAATGGGCTATCACGCGCCTAAAATGGAGGTCGTATGAAAAATTTACGACCCTGGGAAGTTGAGGTACCAACTTACACCAACTTACCCATAGGGGCCTAAATGAATTTTGGCGTTTCACCTTCTAGGGTTAGGTTTTTGGATGTCTAGGGTTTTGGAATTCATGAGTAATATAAAAAAGGCCTATGGAGCCTCATTGTAATCCATTCTGCTCATACATGTGTGTAGTAGCCACATCTCTTCTCAGAGATAGTTTCCACCATTCAAGCAAGTGTTTCAGTTCTATAGTTTTACAGTTTCAACCTATTTCATTATTCAATAAAAGATATTGTTAACTAGATATATGTGTTATTCTTCATATCTCTGTGTTTATTGTATTCATTCTGCTAATCTGTTTGTTCCGCTCCTAAATCCGGATTAGTGGTATCAGAGCAATATGCTCTTCATTTGTTTTTCTTCGTGCATGTCCCCGACAAGATTTGGGTACATGAAGTTGGACTTGAACCAATCGATCCATTGCAATATTGGTCACGTCGAGCCCAACAAAAACCCATGGGGGATGAAAAGAAAGATGATCGAGCAAGAGATCCTATTAAAATGTTGCTCGAGGAATCCCTCGCGCGACAAAGGAATGAAATGATGGACAACTTCATGTAGATCCTTCGATGGCTTCCCACAAGAGAACCATATTCATCAAGAGGCCATGCAACCCCCTTCAAGGTACATGTAAATTTTGATATTCCATTATTTCAAGGAATGATAGATGCGGATGTTGTAGATAAATGGTTGAATCTTTTCGAAAGGTATTTTTCGGTCCACAATTTTTTCGATAGGGAAAAGATCACTTTTTCACTCCTCAAGGTCATTCCCCATCTTAAATACTGGTGGGATACTTACTCTGAGAAAATTTTCGTAGAGGAATCTGCAATGTACGTGGTGGCCCCTACATGGGATTCCTTTTGAGATTCCATTAAAGAACAGTACTACCTTTTTGGAAGCTACGAGGACTAGTACACCAGATGGACCACCCTACATCAAGACAAAGACTAGACAGTACCAAATGTCACCAATATTTTCCATCCTCTACGCACCAAATTGGGTATCAAAGACTCTGAGCATCATCTGGTGCTCAGATACCAAGGTTTTTTGCATAGATACATTCAAACAAAAATGGATTTTTTGTACATCGCCTCATTAGGCATGGCTTATAGATACGCTGTCAAGATCAAGCAGAAAAGACAAGAGTTTGGATCTGCAAACCCCTCACAGTTGAAACAGGGAAAAGGCAGCCCCAACCCACACAGCAAGGGACCAAGTTGAGATGGTCGCCCTCAAGACAACCATTCCAAGACACAACACAAGAAGGGAAATGAAAATATGAAGAAGGATATGAAAAAATGGTGCGAGTACCATAAAATCCCTTGGCACAACACCGAAGAATGTCACTCCAAGCAGTCACTCATGGTCGAAATGAAGGCTTCTGAGTTAGAGGCCAATTCTGATTCTGAATCAAATCCTGAAGGAGGGAAGTAGATTATCAATGTTGAACCCAGTTCCACTATTTCTACCACCAAATTCTGACCAAGTGAACCAGAAGAATAGAGGAAGGAGAATGCCTCTTTCACTCGCAGATGTGGGTAAAGGGAGCTCTGCTTCATTTCATTGTTGATAGCAGGAGTCAGAAGAACCTGATTTCAGCAGAGGTCATCAAGCGGCTGGACCTACCAACGACACTGCACTCACAGCCCTACACCATCGGATGGCTTCGCCAAGGAAGAGATCTTCGTGCCATCTAACACTGTCGTCTTCCTTACGCCATCAAGCCTTTCAAAGATGAGGTATTGTGTGATATTGATTCCCTTGACATTTGTGATGTTCTTTTAGGACAACCATATTTTTGGAAGCGTCATGTTGTATATGAGTCTAGACTTTGTAGTATTATTATTACTTTGGGTAGACAATTGTACAAGATCCCAGAGGTAGCGTCAGCTACTACTATTTCTTTAATCTCTGCTAAGCAATGCAGTAAGGTCATCTCACAGACAGGGAATTTTGTCTTCTTTGTGATCCATTCTCACAGTAAGAAGAAGGTCACCGCCACATCTGTGGCCTCTACACAGAGCCTCTCTTTGCAGTAGAAGAAAGTGGATGGGATCGTGGAAGAATACAGAGACATCTTCTCCTCACCTACAGGAGTACCGACATACTGCCAAGTCAATCATCCAATTGATATGACTCCTGGTGTACCTCTACCTAATGGATCATTCTATCATTGCTCGTTGATGGAAATTGATGAAATTAGGTGACAGATCCAAGAGCTGCTTCAAAAGGGGCACATTAGACCCAGCTCCTCCCCTTGCGAAAGCCTGATTGTACTGGTGTGGAAGAAGGATGAGACGTGGAAACCCTACATTGATTACAAAGCCTTAAACAAAACCACAGTCAGGAACCAATACCCCATTCCTAGGATTGATGACCTTCTGAACCAACTCAAGGGGGAAACTTTATTCAACAAGATTGACCTAAAGTCTAGCTACCACCAAGTTTCCATCGAACCAACTGATGTATGGAATACAACCTTCAAATCTAAATAAGGTCTCTTCGAATGTATAGTCATGCCCTTTGGCTTAACAAATTAACCAACCACTTTCATGAGGTTGATCGATGATGTATTGAGACCCTTAACCAACACCTTTGTGGTGGTATATTTGGATGGCATCCTCATCTTCAGTAGAACATGGGAGGAGAACATGAGGCATATTCAGTAGGTTTTGAGCACTCTGCGGCAGCACAAGATATATGCCAACTTGGAAAAATGCTCTTTTTGTTGGCAAATATTGAACAAGCAACGAATGTGTGTTGCTAGTTTTTGTCATTGATGGCAACAACGGAGATGGCAGGATATGAAGGATAAAACCCCTTGGGGATTCGGACGTAAGAGCTCAGGAGGTACAGCATTGAAGAAAACACGTGCAACAAGAGATTATAGAGAAGAAGGAAGACAGAGATCCAGTGACCGTTGGATTCCATTCAAATATCCTGAAAGGCTGACAACCGTCAGATCCGCAGAAGTTGTGAAGGAGATAAGTCATCAGAGATTCGGGGATCAAGAGTTTATAATGTCCAATCCACTTGACATCGAAAACTCCGAAATCGCGATATGCGATTTCGCGATATGATCGCAGCCGTTAAATCAAGCAGAGATCGGGACCATCCACGTGTAGACATGAGGCTTCATCGGAGTTTCGGGGATAGGGGTTTCAACGTGCAAAGAAGACAATGCAACGAAAATCCTGATTTCACGATATGCGAAATCCCGACTAAATCTGCACCGTCAGATCAACATGAAATTTAGACCATCGATCTTATTCACGACAGCAGTCCACGTTAGCTTGGGACACGTGGCACAACTAGGAAATGACAGGTGGAAGGAAGATTCAACAGTTCAAGCACAGGTAAGTCACGAATTAGAGTGACACGCGACAGTATTTAACACGTGTCAAACCACGTGTGACGTCATCAGAATATCGGGAATCGGGGTTTCGCGACTCCCGTGAACAAGTGCATCAGAAATCCTGAAATCGCGAAATGTGATTTCCCAATACGAAAGATAGTGTGTGGGTCACCAAGAAAGATCGGAGCCGTCCATCTGGAAGGACGCATGGCAAAGGATCGGGCGACATCGAGAAATCGGAGTTCCTGAGATCGAAGGAAACGAGAGATCGAAAGTCTCGAAATCCCGACACAATCGAGACTGTCCATCTAAGAGGACGCGTGGCAGGATATTGGTGCCATCGGCGAAAGGCCCGACAGGAGGTCGTTCATCGGCTAATCGGAAATCGGGATATCGGAGATCCCGGGCACAAAGGTTTTGTGCATTTCGAAATTGCGATCTGCGAAATCTCGATGAGTGGGGTACAGCTGTCAGCACAACTGCGAAGGAGGACAAAGGCATAGTGGAGGCCAGCTGTTAGCATATGAATGGAGCGTCGGGGTTTGGATGATCAGGAATCACCAGGTGAATGCATTGATGCATCACAAACCCCGTAGCCCCGACGGGGTTTAGGTTGTGGTCATGGGAAATGGTCATATGGACCATTGAGTAGCTAGATGGGGCTAAAGCTCAGGAATTCATAGATCGGGAATCCTGGAGGCATGTACATGGTGATATCGAAAATGCCGAAACCCCGATGGGAAGTTTGACTAAGGTCATGTGTAGATGGTCATGTATGCCAAGGACTGTAGCCAGCAGGGCTAGCACATGGAAAGGGGTGCACGTAAGTTTAATTCAAATCTTAAACAAGAGCCCGATTTCCTCCGAGTAATAAATATGGGACCCGATGAGCGTTGAACGGGTCCTGGACCAATGGGTTTAAAAAGGGGGATCTAGGCTCTCGACAAAAGTGTGGTTGGAGGACGCGGAGACCATTTTCTGACAGTAGGAATAGCTACTGGTGGGTGAGGTCATTTGTACAGGCAACATGGAAGGATTGAAGAAAGAGGAACCTCCTTGTGGCAGTTGGATGGCAGATCTACATTGACAGAGAGATCTCAGCTGAGGGCTCAGCAAACACGAGATCAGAAGCATCATCTCCAGGTTTATTGACTTGTTTAATATGTGTTCTTTGGTAACTGCCTGACAGTCTGTAGATTTGTGTTTACTCTTGAGATAATTTCTGTTACTGTCATAACCACTAGATGAAACTGCCTGATAAAATGTGAAAATTAATGAAACGTGGTCAGTAGTGAGTATGAGGGTTAAACCCTTCAGCAGTAGCAATCTGCCAGTAGAAACTGGTGCTATCTTCAGGGGGTTGAAGCTCCCTTCTAGGAAAGGCTGGTAAACGAGAGAAGGTTGT
>SNQJ01S0226938.1:0-14217 GCA_010110895.2 Picea sitchensis | reverse complement strand
ACATCCTCCTACTCTTCAAACAAGTTTTCCTCTCAACACTTGATTAGCTAAGGATGTTTCTGCATGAAGAACTCATCTTCCCATGATACCTTTTCTACTGGTAGGTTCTTCCACTCGATGCAAGCAACTCAATAATTTCTCAATTTCATAGTTGCTTGATCCTTATTTCAAGGATTGTTTCTGGTTCTAATATGATTTTCCCTTCTTCATTAATTTATGGTAAAATAGTTTGAACTAGGATCTTGTTTCCTATTACCTTCTTTAAGAAAGAAACATGGAAGATTGGATGTACACATAAAGATGGAGGAAACTCCAATTTGTAATCCATACTTCCAATCCTCTATAACACCTTATAGGGACCATATAACTTGGGCACTAATATATTGTCCTTATTTTGTTGCTTGAGGGACATTTGTTTGCATGGTTGTATCCTCATAAATACTCAATCCCCTACTTCAAGTTCCTTTTCATTGCGACGTTGATCTACTTGTTGTTTCATCCTATGTTTTTTGTAACCAAGTTGTCCTTCAATAGTTTGAGAACCTCTTGTTGGTTCTCTATGTGATCCTCCATTGCTTGAACCTTCACTTTCCCTCTCAAGGGTGATGTTATGGATGGAGGATGATATACATAAAGTTCCATAAATGGGGAATTTTTTTATGAAGTATGGAAGGACATGTTGCACCACCATTATGCCAAGGGAAAACACTTGACCCATTATATATATTTTTATCAAAATAAAAGAAACGAAGACACCCTTCTATGCATTTATTCACAATCTTAGTTTTCTCGTTAGATTGAGGATGGTAAGAGGAGTTGTGATTCAATTGATTAACTAAACAAAAAAAATAATTCAGTCCAAAAATTACTAGTGAAAATTGGATCTCTATCACTTTCAATAATCTTGGGGATTCCATGTAGTTTCTGAACTATTCCCACGAATGTTGTAGCTACTATACTTTCTTTAAAAGGAAGAGAAAGAAAGAAAAAATCGGAATATTGTGTGAGATTATCCACCACTACCATGATGAAATTATTTCCTTTGGACTTGGGTAGACCTATAATGAAATCCATTGAGACATGTTCCCAATGTTTACTTGGTATGGATAAAAGTTGTAGGAGACATGGGATCTTGATTGTCTCTTCCTTATTCCATTGGAAAACCAAACATTCAACCACAAAATTTTGAACATTAGTTTTAATACCTTTGTAGAAAAATCCTTCTTGATCGTGTGGTAAATTTTTAGGAACATTGAATTTCCTCCTATAGGAGAAGTGTGCAATTCAAAAAGGACATTCTATTTGAGTTGGGAATTCTTACATAAATATAGGAAATCCTGATACCAGAGTAAATCATTATTCCACACAAATTTATCTAATGCACTCAGTTCCTCTTGTAATTGTTGAATGATCTTGCATATCGTTTGATCTTGCTTCCGTTCTATCCTTTCTTCTTCTACCCTATTAGATTGTGGAATGGAAATAACACAAAGTAATCCCTATGTGTCTTCATCTTCCCTTGAAAGTGTACACGCTGCCGCATTTTGTTTTCCATTTTTACATATAATTTCAAAGTCACAACATAGCATCTTTGTAATCCATTTTTGTTGTTCTTCTAAATATAATTGTTGTTCCAAGAAGTACTTCAAACTATCATGATCTATTTTAACCTTGAAGTGTGTTTCTATTAGGTAGGGGCACCATTTCATAAATGGATTTTAGTAAGTTATTTCCTTTAAGTTGGTGGTTTTCAAAGGAAAGGGACATTCCTTCTTGCATCAAAATTGCACCAATTCCATGCCCTGAGGCATCAAACTCCACAATAAAGGTTTTTGTGAAGTTAGGCATGGCCAGGAATAGATTTGTACACATAACCTTCTTAAGTTTTTCAAAATATTTGGTTGTTTCTTGATTCCAAGAAATTGCCTCCTTTTTTAATAATGTTGTTAGGGGTGTTTCTATTTGACCATAAGTGTTGAAAAACTTGCGGTAATAGCCTGTCAATCCTAGGAATCCTCTAAGATTCTTTTAGGTTTTGGGAATTGACCATTCCATCATACCTTTAATTTTATTAGGGTCCACTTTGATGCCTTCATGAGATATAATATGACCTAAATATTCCACTTCCTAAACCCTAAAGGCACACATGAAAGGATTTTCACATAGTTTTTTCTCTTCCAATACTTTTGAGACCATGTCAGCATGTTGTACATGATCTTCCAAAGATTTTTTTTAGATTAGTATATCATCAAAAAATACTCACCTGAATTTTTTGAGGAAGGGTTTGAAAATATAATTCATTAAGATTTGAAATGTGGAAGGTGCATTAGTGAGGCCAAATGCCATCACTAAAAACTCATAATGACCTTATTGTATTCTAAAGGTTGTTTTGGGAATGTCTTGCATCATTCTGAATTGATGATATCTAGAATGAAGATCCAACTTGGTAAATAAAAGTGCTCGCAATTCATTTAATGATTCATCAATGACTAGAATTGGAAACTTATATTTAATGGTCATTTTGTTGATCTCTCTATAATTTGGACACATATTCCATAAAAATTCCTTTTTGTAAACCATCACCACTGGTGAAGAGAAAGAACTTTGGCTAGGCTGAATGATTCCATCCTCAAACATTTCTTTAAGCATATGCTCAATCTCACTCTTTTGTTCATATGGGTAGTTGTAAGGTATGGTGTTAGGTGGTACACTTATTGGTTGCAAATGAATAGCATGGTCATGATATCAAGCATGTGGAATACGTTTATTCATATCTCCAAATACCTTATATTGATTGTCGATAACTTTTTGGTGATCCACATGAGTAGGGGGTCTAGATGTTTGAAAATCTAGTGAGCACAATTGTGCAATTACACCATGGTGTCCTGTTATTTTTTATTATCAATTTTGTCTTTCTATTAGAGATTATCACTTTAGAAGTCTTTGCTTGGATAAATCTAAGTTTAATTTCCTTTCCTTCTAAGGAAAATCTCATGAAAAGGTATTGAATATTAAGATTCATTGTTCCCAATCATTATAACCATTGGACCGCTAATACAACATCAACACCACCCATTTGGATTGCAATCATGGGACTATCCAACAAGTACTCCCCCATAGTAAGCTTAATATTGTGGCACTTCCTTGAACAATTTATGGTACCTCCATCTACAATCCTTACTTGAAACTTTGGTGTTGGATATATACAACAATTGAGAAGTTTGACTAGTTTTCAATTAACGAAGTTATGGCTTCTACTAGAATCAATCACAACTATTACCTTTTTCTTTTTGATATATCCTTCTATATTGAGAGTTTTAGGAGTGTTGATGCCATCTATTATCACACAAGTTGTAGGTTGGTAAAATCCCGACCCAACCACCAAAATGGCGACAACTAAGAGAGAACCTATCCAATGTCACCTTAGGTAGGTGTTCCCGTCACTTTAGAGGTGAGGTAGTCACCTCAAGGGGGGAATCCTGGTGACCCTAGAGGGGATTGAGACAGAAAATGTGATGTATGAATGGATTCCCCTAAACGTCAAGTTTCTATATGGAAAGGGGAACTTGGTAATGAGTCTTGAGGGATGATTGGGGTTGCCAAATCTTTGAGTGATCTGCAAAGAGATAATACATGCTCGAGACACAAGGAAAACAAAGATACAATGCAATATATCAATTGGAAAAGCAATTTAATATTGATTTCCATAATAGAATTTGTTAGTAACAATATATGTCAGCAATGAAATGGAACAATAATCTGCTAAACAAGTGCTAGAAATCAAGTGAAAGATGCAAGAGATAAACTAGCTAAACACTAGTGAAACTGAAGATTTAAAGAATAAGATACTAGCATAAAAAGGTAAGGCTATTGTAAACACTTTCTTCAGAAATATAAATCAGACTTATGTCTGTCACAAAAAAATTATTATATCAAGAATATCAACCACTAAAATTCCCTCAAAAGTTTCCAAGAAGTGTGCTAGGCTTAGTAGCTTATGTGTGCAAACTTTGAGCAACTTTTAGTGGTTGATTTAAGAGTTATTGAAGAAATTAGATTAGGGTTTCTACAAACCTAATGGATGAAGATGAATGTTTGTAACATAAACAATAAATACCCCTTTAGAGGGGACACCCTAGTGGCTAAGAGGTTCTCTAGGCACAAGAAATAAAACCCAAATTGCAAAAAGTTAATATGGCTAGAAATCACGTTTCCCAATGCACTGTTTTATTTCTCCATTGCAAAAATATTTAGATTGGTGCCTTTAAAATTGGGTGAATGGGGTCTTTAAAGTAAAATTTATATTAATAACAACCCCAGGGGTGTAAATCCTCTTACTCCCTAGGGGATGCCAACCAACTTAGGGTAAATCTAGGAGGGTATACAAACTCATATTTCTCTTAGCAACCCTTACTCAAGAAAATACTTATAAACTTAAAAATAAGATGAAGCAATGATGGAGAGTGTATCCAACATACTCCACCCTAGGGTTTCCACCATCAATAACCAAAATAAGCAATAAAGAAATAACGTATGCAAATTTTTCCTTACCTAATCTAAGAAATCAGATATCAAACCCTCGTTTTCCATGCAAAATTCATCCAAGAGTCAAGAGAGCAAGTCTTTAGGGGGTGCACACCACTCCTCCTCATCCATTCACCAAGAGACATTCACCAAGAGACATTCACCAAAAGACATTCACCAAAAGAAATTTCACAAGATATAAACACCATAAACACCAAGAGTAGACAAAATTTCATCCAAATACTTCTCACAATGGGAGAGTTATGTTATGAAAAGAGATTCACATGATCTCTATGTATACAAAATGTTTGTCACATAGTTTGTCCACTTAGCAAGGGTAAAAAATAATATAAGGGGTCCAAAACCCTTCTCTTACTCCTTGCATCAAAATAATATCAAACAATTGATCTTTAAAATTGACTTTGCACAAAAGAAACCCTAAAGTAAGATGACGTCACCCCTTTAGGGGATGTTTTGGCACTTGGGAAAGTTGTTGGAGAAAATGTGGAAGTCGTTGGGGCTCATTGAGCCTCCTATTCATGCACCAATCCTTCCTCATTCCTCATCTATTCAAGATATGCCAAGTGTCAATGTGAAGCTCCATCACCACCAAACTCTAGCCCCTTCATGAGGTCAGCCCTCAAGGAGGTGACATTTTTCCTCTCCTAGGCAGGTCGTTTGGGTGGTAGAGGCTAGGTTAGGCCCGTCATGATTTCTCATAGGCATCCAAAGTCACATATATATCATCTGGCTTGCAGTCCCTAGGTATCCATCCTGTGGGATTCTTTCCCCATGGAAGCCCAAGCTAGGCTTGTTCTTCCAAAATTGGCCACCAAGCAAGGTCCTGCAAAACAAAAGGGTACGCCCTCCAAATATATCAATTCAAAGATATCATGAAAAGTGTAAACCACATCTAATAAGAAAGGAAGCTAGACATGTGCATCAAACTACCTCTTCAAATTAATCAAATTCTCAAAGCCCTATAGAATTGACCAAGTTTAAGTATGGGAGGGATGTCATAGGAGTCCTATTGGTTAGACCAAAGCCCTCAAGTACATTATGTTCCAAAGGATGGACTTTCAAAGTTATGTAGTGGATGATGAGGTGGAAATGTTTTAGACTTCATAGGTCGATGATTTTCATGACATACATGGGATCATATTATCTCATTCATGGGTGTATTTTGTAGAGGGTGTGTGGCACCTTCGTTTGCGATGCACTTTTTCCAAGTGCATATTCTTTCCATCCTTTGTTTCTTTCATGTTTTGAGGAACGAGTTGAAGGCCATTGTCCTGGAGTGGTGTCTAAATAATGACAATGTCATTCACAAATAGCTTGCGGAAATGAGAAGGTTGGATCGTGATGAGACCCCCTTTCCCTCAATTGTGTAACCGAGAGCAACCACCCTGACTTGGTGATCAGTTTATCGTAATTTCATACCACTAAATACCCATAATCATGATAGGCCAACTCATGATGAGACCCCCCATCCTCCAACTAACCCCTTAAGCATTCAACATCAATTATTTTTGTAGGTACCCCTTTTCTTACAAAGAATTGTTTCATTTCTTTCTTGGGGATTGTTGGGAGAAGCATCTGGAAGGTCTATGTCTAGGATTTTATCTTTTTAGCCAACAAAAATACCTTTGGGCCTTCATCCCCCTCTTCCCATGAAACGAGGTACATTCCCTTCTTGGGTCACTAAAGTCAAAGGACCTATAGGAGGACAATATGATGGGAGTGTAATGAGTGGAAAGTGGTATGGTCATGAATGGTACGATAATCCCTTAAGGGATCCCTAGTCAAAAACCCTTCCCAAAAGGTTGGCCACTTACTAGGATATCTATGACACACACCAAGGTGAAACAAGGTCAAAGGCATAATGTCCAAGCAATAGTTCTATAATCAAAAGAAACTTAAATACAACAAGTTTAAATTCCTTAAATATTAAGGTGATTAACTGCCACAATACCTGACTTGTACTACATGGCACAAGACCCATCTTCCTTCCAGAAGATAGTTGGTGTGGTGGATGTGCTGAAAATGGATCAAAATGTGGTGATAGAGTGGGCTTATGTATGTGCAAGTGGAAATTGTTGGTCATGTAGTCTCTCGACACTCCATATATGCAACCTGAGGACCTCGAGGCATGATCTCCTTAGTTATCCCACAATATGGGGATAACATCTGGCTCCTACTTGGGGACATGTGCTCACCGTAGAGTGCATGAGAACCACAACATCTCCTGGTAGACCAATTCATACACTAAAACAAAAACCATCAAATCTAGGGTGGTTCTATCATGCTTCATCCATATACATAAAGAACCAAATGAAAACTAATCTAGAAAAGAAAATTTTAGCATTTTTTCAAAAAATTCTAAACTAAGCATGGAATAAATATGAAAGTAGAGAAAAATGAATTATGAAATGCATCTAAACTAATATGAGAAATCAAGATGAAAATGAAAGGAAATAAAGATGACCTACCTACTTACCTGGGGATCAAGCCCTAAATATTTCATGTGTCCCCTTGGTAATAATGTTTGATGAGAGATCCATTCACTAGTAGTGGCATCCTCCTCCCTTCTATTGTGGATAGGTAAAAAGGGTCCAGTCCGGATATTTCCTCTATATTGTAGGGCCTTAACCAAAGACTGTCAAACTTTTGATGCATTCCAAGTTTTTCTCTCCTCTTGTCCCACATCAAGACTTGATCCCCTTCCTTGAAATCTCTTTTCCTGACATTTTGGTGAAAGGTTCCTTTCACCTTTTATTGATTCTTTTCCATTTGATTGAAGGGCATTCTTCGAGTTTCATCAAATTCCATGATTTGATCAATTCTCCCTTGCAATGCCTCTTTATCTGTAATGTGTTGTTGGGCTATTTGTAATGCTGGAATCTGGAGATTTGTAGGAAAGCGCATTTCTAACCCATAAGCCAACTCAAAAGGGGTTTTTTTGGTGGAGGTCTTGGTAGCTGTGTGGTCTCCCACAAGGAATACTTAATTTTGTTGTCCCAACTCTTCTTGTTTTCCCCAACAATCTTCTTCACAATATTCATGATGTTTTTGTTGTTGGATTCTGCCATTCCATTTCCATGAAGGTAATAATTTGAGGAGTGTGATAAAATAATCCCATACTTAAAGACAAACTCATTGAGCTCCATTGAGCTAAAATATTTGGCGTTATCGATGGGTATCTTAGTAGGAACACTAAATCTAGTAATAATCATTTCCTCGAGGAACTTCATCACAACTTCTTTTGTTGCTTTCTTTGTTGGGACAACTTCCACCCATCTGGTGAAGTAATCAGTGGCGATCAAAATCCATTGACAACCATTAATAGAGTTGTTCTTCAACTCACCAATGAAATCGAATCCCCATTGTTGAAAGGGTGCTTCTACGACGACTGGCTTAAGGGGAAGAGTGGGAAGGCATTTCTTACCGGTAAAAAATTGGTACGGCTGACAAGATCTAACATATCGATGCGTGTTGGAGAAAATAGTAGGTCAATAGTATCCTTCCCTTAAAATATTATTGGCAATGGTGCGTGCTGAAAAATTGCCATGACAATGCCTTGAATGAAGGTCGGCCATTAACTTATAAGATTAGTTTTTATTCACACATATGAGGATTACCCCATCAGGGTTCCTCCACCCGATATTGCTCTCTGTTAGAAAATAATTTATAGTTTTTAGTCTCAGGACTCTCTTTTTATGTTCTACCAAATGATCAAGGAAAGTGATCTTTTCTAGGTAATAAATGACAACTGAATACCCCTGATTTTTCTCTATATCACTTGTGATAAAGTTGATTTGTTCGTTCTCTCCTATCTCGATGGCCTCTTGATTTCTTTATGTCATCATTTTGGCCAGTCCTTTCCCTTTAATTATATTGGTTGGTTTGATCTCCAAATTGTATTCATGTATTGGTGAAACCCACTTTCCTCTTGATAAAAGGAAATATTGTTGTGATAAAACGTCCTTTACAATGGGGTAGGGGGTGAAGGCTTTGATTTTGTTGTACCCTACATAAGTTCAAAAATGCTTGAGAGACTTGACCAGAGTGTAAGCTTGTTTTTCTGTAATGGTGTAATTAAATTCTGAGTCTCTAAGATTTTTCTCATGAAATTTATCGATTGTTCATCCCCTTGATCATTCTTCTGTAACATAAATCCTCCAATGGTGTCCTTTAAAGTGAAAGAAAATATAATGAAGTCTTTGGAAAAATTCAGACTAACCAATACTGGCACAACAATTATTGGTTCCCTGATACGCTGGAAGGACAACTTACCTTCATTTTCCCATTCAAAACATACATCCTTCTTCAACAATTTGTTAAGGGTTTAACAATCTCGACAAAGATTGGAATGAATCTCCTCACGATGTTAATCTTACCAAAGAAAGATTATATGTATTTCTTGTATTTAGGGAGAGGGATGTTCTTGATGGCTTCAACCCTAACAGGGTCTATCATGATTCTATGTTTAGAAATGATGTGACCCAAGAACTTACCCTTGTCAACACCAAAAATTGATTTCTTAGGGTTGAAAAAAATGCCATACTCCCTACATCTCTGGAAAATAGTTCTCAAGTGTTGGATATGTTGCTCCCTCTTTTTGGAGATAGTAGTTAGATCATCCGGATAGATCTCTATGAGTTTTCCAATTAGATCCCTAAAAACATAATCCATGGTGCATTAGAAGGTGGCCCCCGCCTTTGTGAGTCCAAAGGGCATTCTTAAAATACTTATAAGTTCCCCAAGGGGTGGTGAAAGTAGTTTTTAGTTGATCATCCACCTTTACCAACACTTGATTATATATTAAGAAACCATCAAGCATGGACATCGTTTCTGCTCCGGTGACCCTTTGCAAAAGATACTCCATGTTTGGTAGAGGATAATTATCCTTAAGTGAAGCCTGGTTTAAATTTATGAAATCTACACATATCCCGATTTCGCCAATCTTTTTACTTACAATGAATGGGTTAGAAAACCACAATGAATATCTATCAGGCTCAATTACTCCTACCTCAAGCATATTTTGTAACTCCTTTTGTACCCGTGGGCTAACCTTTGGGTTCATCTACCTGATTTTTTGTCTGAAGGGTTTTGTGCCATCTATAAGGGGAATAACGTGTTGTATGACATCTTCTCGGTAAGCCTTCAGATCTTCGTAAGACAAATCAAAGACATCCTTGAAGTCTCTTATAAGGGTAATCGCCTTCTCCCTTTCATCTACCATTGTTCCTTTTCCAAACTTGACCATCTTTGGGGATTCCTTGGTCCCAATGTTGAATTCAATGATCTCATCATTGATTTTGCTTGAGATTTTCCCTTTATACATGTTATTTCGATCAAAAAGTTTTTCTAAGGGGATGATGCCTTTGGGTAGGGGTTCATCACCTATATCAATTATTTCAATATTCACCTTTTCTGCTAATAGATTTACCTGGGCCTTAGAGAATTCACCTTCATTTTGGAGAAAACGAAGAATTTGTCTTTCACTATCAAAAACTTACCAATGTTATAAGTTGTCGAGAAGCAAGGGCCTGCAATGTACTTCCACCTTATAGAGAGTGATTTACTTGAAAAGTTGCAAGGTGGAAGCGAAAATGACAAGGTTGTTTTCCAAATGATTCTCTTCCCTAGGGATGGCTTCAATAGAAAAGTTGTCAATTTATTTATGGCATCCCACACATCATCCCTGTATTGTTTCAACCTTGGGTTTTTAGCAACAAATTTCTTGTTAACTTTTTAAACGATTAAGTTAGAGTCCCCTCTCACGTGTAGGGTATTGATGTTCATATGAATGGAAAGATTAATGCCTATGATTAAGTATTCCTACTTGACAATGTTGTTTGTGTAATTGAACTCAAGCATGTATGAGAAAAGGGTAGTCTCGTTATCTGGTGATATTAAGACTATCCATGCACCTGAGCATGTGCTTGAGTGTGCACCATCGAAATCTAAGCCCCAATATCCTTCCTTTTTTTCCTCATCAAGAAAAAGGGAGTTTGCCAAAATGAAGGTGCTATCAATTCCTTCTTCCAAAACTTGATGGGTTATATTGACATGATCCACAACACCTTCACTTTTGGTCTTGCTTTGGGAAAAAACTTTCTCCTCAACTTTGATGATTTCAAATTTTCTTTCTTTGTGAGGCTCTATCACAACTTGTTGAATATGTTGCAAAATCTCTTCTTCAACATGTTTTGTTGTTTGTCTCCTTTCAACCTCCAAAATTTTGTTTGTTGGGTAAGGTGTACTTCTTGGTATTACTTCCTTTTCTTTTCTCAATAGATTGATCATGCGATGAGCTTCCCTTTTAACTACCTTCTCTCATTCCTCTTGCAAGTAAGTTCTGACATCGAGGGGAAAGTTTGGTGAGAAAACGTCATCAATTTGATTAGTCTGAAAGGTCTCTTTAAGACATTCTTCCTCTTGTATGAGAGAGGAGGTTATGTTCTCTTCTCTTTCACATGCTCTTTCTTGAGCTTCAAACAAATTTGTAGGGTGTCTCCCAATTAAAACCCCATATGGGTATTTCATGGTCGATATGTAATACTAGAGGATAGTAGCCTGGGAAGGTTTTAAATCTTGAGGGAAACTCCTTGTGAGGGTGTTGAACCTATCATTTGAATCCCTTATACTTTCCCCTTATTTTCTCTTGTAATTGTAGAGAACTTGATTATAAAGGGACTAGGGATCTTTTTTCTTTCCAAATATTTTGGTAAAATGTTCTTGAAAGAGGTCCCAATTCATGATTATCCCTGGGAGGATAATATCAAACCATTCCTTGGCCTTTCCAAAAATGGTGTAAGAGAAGAGTCTCATCAGGATATCCTCATGTTGGTCATAAGGTTACAGAGCGCGAAGGAAATAATCTAAGTGATCTTCAGGTGTAATGATATATTCTCCTAAAAAGTTGGGGAGCCATTCCTTGAAGTCCTTTGGGAGTTTTTGATGGGATCCGGGGATCTTAGATATGTCCAAAGATCTGTACGCATATTTGTCCCACGGGCTCCATGTAGCACTCAATGAGGTGGCCACAAGTGAGAGTGGAGGTGTGGAGGCAGTAGGTGAGGATGGAGGGATAAGAGAAGCATAGGGAAAATCATGAGAAGTGGAGGACGAAAGAGGAATAAGCCTTTTGGGTGAAGGATTACGAAATTTGGGAGTGATGTTGGGGGTCGGATAATGTTTCTTTCGGGTACATCCCGTGGTGGATTCGCCAGATGAGTTTTAGGATAAGATTATCGAAATGGAATGTCCTTTAGGTGGAGTCTCCAGGAAAGCTAGAAAAAGGCTTTGGGATAACTTGCCAAAGTGTTATTAGGGTTTAGAAGAGGATTCAAAATTTGTCCCGAACAACAACGCCAAAATGTTATCACACAAGTTTTAGGTTGGTCAAAGCCCAACCCAACCACCAAAATGGTGACAAATAAGAAATAACCTACCCACTGTCACCTTAGGCAGGTATTCCCGTCACTTTAGAGGTGACGTAGTCACCTCAAGTGGGGAATCCCGATGACCCCAGGGGGGATTGAGACAGAAAATGTGATGTATGAACAGATGCCCCTAAAGTTAAATTTTCTATATGGAAAGGGGAACTTGGTAATGAGTCTTGAGGGATTATCGGGGTTGCCAAAGATTTGAGTGACCTGCAAAGAGATAATACCTGCCTGAGACACAAGGAAAACCAAGATACAATGCAATATATCAATTAGACAAGCAATTTAAGATTGTTTTACCCAATAGAATATGTTAGCAAAAATATATATCAGAAATTCAATGTCACAATAAGATGCTAAACAAGTGCTAGAAATCAAGTGAAACATGCAAGAGACAAATTAGCTAAACACTAGTGAAACTCAAGATTTAGAGACCAATATACTAGAATAAAAAGGTAAGGCCATTGGAAACACTTTCTTCATAAATATAAATCAGCCTTATGGATGTAACAAACAATTTATTACAAAAAGAATATCAGCCACTAAAATTCCTCCAAACTTTTCCAAGAAGTGCGCTAGGCTTAGTAGCTTATGTGTGCAAACTTTGAGCAACTTTTAGTGGTTGATTTAAGAATTATTAAAGAAATTAGATTAGGGTTTATGAATCCCTAATGGAAGAATATGAATGTTTGCTAAAAAAAAAAGAAATACCCCTCTAGAGGGGATTCCCTAGTGGCTTAGAGCCGCTCTAGGAACAAGAAACAAAACCCAAATTGCAAAAAATTAATATGACAAGAAATAACATTTACCACTGCAATGTTTTATTTTTCCAATGCAAAAATATTTAGATTAGTTCCTTTAAAAATGGGTGAATGCGGTCTTTAAAGAAAAATTTAGATCAACAACAACCCTAGGGGTTTAAATACTCTTACTCCCTAGGGTATGCCAACCAACTTAGGGTAAATCTAGGAGGGTATACACATTAGTATTTCTCCTAGCAACCCTTACTGAATAAAAGACTTATAAACTTAAAAATAAGATGAAGCAATGTTGGAGAGTGTATCCAACATACTCCTCCCTAAGGTTTCTACCAACAATAACCAAAATAATCAAGAAATAAATAACATATGCATATTTTTCCTTACCTAATCCAAGAAATGAGATATCAAACCCTAGTTTACCATGCAAAATTCATCCAAGAGTCAAGAGAGCAAGCCTTTAGGGGGTGTGCACCACTCCTCCTCATCCATTAATCAAGAGACATTCACCAAAATATATTTCACAAGAGAGAAACACCATAATCACCAATAGTAGTGAAAATTTCAGCAAAATACTTCTCACAATGGGAGAGCTATGTTATGAAAAGAGATTCACATGATCTCTATCTATACAAAATGTTTATCACATAGTTTGTCCACTTAGCAAGGGTAAAACATAAGATAAGGGGTCAAGAAACCTTATCTCACCCATTGCATCAAAATAATATTAAGCAATTGATCTTTAAAATTCACTTTTGCACAAAAGAAACCCTAAAGTAAGATGACGTCACACCTTTAGGACGTTTTGGCACTTGAGCAAGTTCTTGGAGAAAATGTGGAATTAATTGGGGCTCCTTGAGCCTCATCTTCATGAACCAAGCCTTATCCATGCCTCATCTGGTCAAAATATGCCAAGTGTCAATGTGCATCTCCATCACCACCAAACCCTATCCCCTTCATGAATTTAACCCTCAAGGAGGTGACATTTTTCCTCTCTTGGGTAGGTTGTTTGGGTGGTAGAGGATAGGTTAGGCCCATCATAATGTCTTCTAGGACTCCAAAGGCACGCCTTTGTCATTTGGCATGCATATCCTAGGCATCCATATTGTGGTATTCTTTCCCCATGGAATCCCAAGCTAGGCTTGTTCTCCCAAAATGCCCCCCAAGCAAGGTCCTACAAAACAAAAGGGTACACCCTCTAAAGATCTCAAGTCAAAGATATCATGAAAAGTGTAAACCACATATAGTAAGCAAGGAACCTAAACATGTGCATCAAAACTACCTCATCAAATTAAACAAATGCTCGAAACCCTGTAAAATTGACCAATTTTAAGTATGGGAGGGGTGTCATAGGAGTCCTATTGGCTAGTCCAAATCCCTCAAGTAGGGGATGTTCCCAGGAATGGAATTTCAAATTTATGTAGTGGATGATGAGGTGGAAGGTTTTTAGACTTCATAGGTCGATGATTTTCATGACATAAAAG
>SNQJ01S0226936.1:14577-25859 GCA_010110895.2 Picea sitchensis | reverse complement strand
AAATAACAGTAAACATATACATGCAACATATACAGGAAATACCCATAAAAATAAACACAGTTATAACCACACATATGACAACCCATAAAAATAAGCATGTAAATAACAATGCAACGTGTAAATTTATCACAATTGACACTTATATTGGTAATAATGTCACCAACTGTGTGCAGACCTTCCACAAACCTCCCAGCCTTAGACCACACTGTTCATCACTCTCAACAATGAGTCACCCCCGAGTTGGGACTAAACTCCACCCGGGTAAAGGGATTTCTAACTAGGCTAAAGGCTCACAGACAACATGAAAGATTCCGTCACAGGTGCTCACTCAACTAACAACCTACAGTCCCTCATTCCCCACATGCCTGTCCCACCCCAAGAAGTGTGCCCCTTCTCTGCTCAACAGTCCTTCGGCTGCCCCACTTCCCTTCCAGGGCTTCAACAACATGCCGGACAGGAAGTCTCAGAGCCCTGTAGCTGCAGTATAGCATTTCCAGGAAATCAATTCCCCAACAATTCTCTCACGGGCCTGACAACCCGCCTCTTCAATATTCCACGTGCCTGACAACCCGCTTCCTCAGTCCAGCTCCCAATCTACCCAGATACATCAACACAAAATGGCTATGGATACGGGTTCAGGTACAGTCATTAAGATACAAAGGATAGCTCAATGGGTGTGTGCATGCTCATGGATGCTTGACTGGATGACTGAAAGTGATGGACATAATGATGGATGAATGATGGAAAAGATGATCGGAAATGAACTAAGTCCCAACAATATGTATGCATGTCCCCAACTTGACACTTGTCATGTTGGGAACTACTTTGGCCCACTTGTACCCAACTTTAAAATTTATGATAAAATAATTATCCATACTTTATGATTTAAGAAATATTAATATAATATTCCTTTTTGGCTTAAACTCTCTAGCTTATCCCCTTTTCCTTAACTTTTAGGCCCCTCCCTTTCCCTAACTAGTGGAGTTTAGTCCCCCATCTCTTTTATCTTGGTCGGTCTGCGCACAACGATGTATTTATATTAAGTATGAGACATATACAAAAATAGGCACACTGGCCTTTAACATCTAGGCTCTCCGGCCTAATCAAAACATAAGCATCCTAGCTTATAATAACTGGCTCACCAGCCTATAAAACACAACATATACCCAAAAGGCTACCTAGCCTCAATATCACGTGCACTTATGTTGCTACACGCGGTATCCTGGAATGTGCAAACTTCCTCATTTTACTACACAGTACATGCACGCACTATGCCATGAAATGTGCATACAAAAACGATATCAAAACAACACACCAGCTTAAATACATTTGTATTTACATTTACAATTGGGGTTCGGCCTTAGGGATATTACAATATGATTTAGACATTCTGGCTAAACCATATAGGATTATTGCTTGGATGTTCACTCATATGATAGGTTAACAATCAACTTTAAAGTTTCCCTGTTACACTGCCTTTGTAATTCATTAACTTTGTAAGAAAGTAATTGTCTTTCATTTGTCGAAGGTTATTTTTGCCTTGGTCACTCAACAAATTGTTGATTTTGAGATAAATAAGGCCATATTTGTTGCTTCTTAATTATCTTTTCCCTAGCTCACTGTACTGAATTCACTGGCTTTCTCCGCAAATTCACTACAACTCCCATTGATGGAGCCCATTCATGTGTGGCATCGGTTGTTATGGAGCCATAGAGTAAAAGCTCATATTTATAGGGTTTAGGATAGATTTGTGTTTGGGGTGGAGAAGATTTTGACAGGAAATGAGCCCACATGTTTTACTTAAGAGGCTAAGAATTCTCTTTGTGGAAAGGGGATTTCTTTGTGATGAAAGATTGGATGTATATTAGAATTTATGGTTTTAGTGATCAGTGTTACCATTTGCCCAAGTTTGTTTGCAATTGTTATCTGCTCATGGAAGTTGGAAGGCAATACTTAGATTGACTCTTGCTTTTTAAAGAGAAGGAAATCAAGCAATTCATTGGCATGCACCCATCCAATTGGCCAACCAGACTATAATTAATATTGAACATTTCAAGAGATTTTCCACGTGATTGAAGGAGTTTAATTTGGGCACTAAAGAAGAGTTGGAAGGGTATGACCTAGAGCATCTATTCGAAATTCATATGAGAAGGGGCAAGCACTCTTCCTTATTTAAGGTCAAGGGTTTTGAGAAGGCACAAAAATTCAAGAATATTGAGGATTATGCTAGGGTGTTGAGCATAAAAATGGGTGAGCTTGATATTGATGAGTTGTCTTCTATCGAAGATAACTTTAAGAACCCTATTTCTAGTTGGGACTTGCATCCTCTATAAGATGGTGAAAATGAAATAGATGGTCCTGTGCCATTAGTCACATTCAAGATATTAGTGAGAATAGGCTAGAAATTTCAACTTCTACTGCCTAATCCCCACAACCCCTTTGCATCCCTTTCTCATTTGTTGAAGAGTACCAGCAAGGATATTGGTTCTTCTATAGCTTGTCATTCTTTTTTTGATAGTTATATAATTTGTATTATGTACCTACTTTATAATCTGCTAAAGATCACACTGATCCGAAATCGGATTCAGAAGCTTGACAGGGCTTGAAAAATGCCCAAAAATGAAAGTGCTCGGAATCCGACGAAACCAACACCATTGCATCCGTCTCGTCTTCCTGATTCCGATGGTATATTTACTTTGTCAAACATAGTCCGTATGGAGAAGATATCACATTCTGTCCGAAAAGTCAAACAGGCAAAAAAAATTGCTGACTGTGCAGTCCGTACAGTCCGTACGGACGCTGATGTGGCAAGTTCGTACAGGTGACACGTGGCGGCTCCAGGGAGTGACACGTGGCAGGCAAATTTGGACTTTTTGGCACACAGTTGGGCCAATCTGAAGGTGACACGTGTCACCACTGGAAGGGTGACACGTGGCACGGATGACGTCAGCATTTGACGTGGCGATCGTACGATGACATGGCAGGTGACAGAGCGTACGACAACGACGCGTGGTAGATGACTTGGACGAATCGTTTGCTGACACTTGTCCGTTTATTGGCAAATGGTATGAGGACACGTGGCCCAATCTGTGGGCGCCACGTGTCACTCATTGTTTGGTTTATTGGTTCTGGTGTTAATCAAAATATATTGTGGTCGACCGGATTCGAACCGGTGACCTCCCCCTATGCCAAAGCTTTCGCAACTTCCGCCTTGCCAACGCGCCATTGTATTAGTTCTTAATGTATATCGTTTGCATATTTATTTAAAATTGATATATTGTATGTGCCGCGGGGGGTCGGGCCGAAGCTTAGCCCCGACCCACAGTCCTATCGACATTATATGTGACCATATATGTATGCGCGCGAGTTGGGCGTGGGTTATGTTTATGTTATAAGCCACGGTTATATGGTTTATACCATATGACCCTTTGCCATGTGCGCGTGGGAATTATATTAAGCCACTGTTTTAAATATGGTTGGCCGGACGGTTAGGGGCGCGGTTGTAACCGTTAGCCCGAGGACACGTGCAAAATGCCACACGACCGGGTGCCCATGCGGTTTGGGGCCAACGCTTAGCCCTTTGGGCTAGCGCTTGGCCTTATTAAAGCCATGTGACCATACAAAAGGTGCGCGTGCCAAGACTTGGGGGCTAAAGTCCGAAATATAACTATATTATAGTTTAAAGTGGGTTTTATAACCACTTTTTGGGTTTTTAATTGTAATTAGCCCATTTTTAATGTAATTAATCCATTTTTGGGAGTTATTGGGTGGTTTTTGAGCCTAACTTCTTGGAGGAAGTTGGAGATGAGCAACTACCTTCCCAACTATATAACCAAGGCTTGTTTGAGGCCATGGGGACAACTTTGAGGGCATTCAGAGCAGAATGATGCTGAAGAGAAGCCAAGCTAAAGCCAGTTGAGGCAGAGAAGCTGTTGAGGAGGAGACGCTGTCGGATCATTTCTGGGAGCTCCGGACGTCTGTTTTGCGTGCCGTTTTCTTTGCATGGTTCTAGAGATCTGGAAGAACATGACCAGATCAGTCTTGTAGCCATTTGGCATTGCAACGATGTACTTTTGAGCTTTTGAGCAGAAATAAAGAAGCCTCCCCCACAGAGAAAAAGGCCCGGAGGCGTAGGCAAAGTTGTGCTGAACTCCGTTATCAATCTGCGTGTTATGGTTTGCTGTCTTTTATTGCATTTCAGATCTACACATATGTATATGGCTGATATAATTCCTCTTCTTTTCTCATTCCTTCACTAAGTTTCTCAATGGTTAATTAATGCATGCAAAATTAAAACTCAACCATAAGTCATTAAAAAAATCCTGACGGATCACACACTGTTGTAAGTAGTCAGGAGATAATTAGATAAGATAAATATATTAATGTCCAACAAATGGCCAGAAAAGTAGGTCAACAAGACTAAAAGAGTACATTACTAGAAGATAAATAGTGGTCAAAACATTGTTGAAAGTACTATTATTGGAAATACAATATTTATTGCACCATTTGATTCTATTCAACAATGCTATTGAGGAACAAGAGACGATAAATAATATAGGGGAGGTTGAGAGGAGTAAGAAGCAACATTTGATGCAAACAACAAATATACCTCCTAATTTTTCCCTGTTCCACCATTCTCTAACCTATGATTTGTAAATTTCCTTAGATATTCCAATGGTTGGTTCACGAAAACAGATCTACAACTACGATAACTACAATGAGACTATGCTTCATTGTGTGACTAATTTCTTGGTATGTTTAATGCTTTAACATAAATAAAACACTCTAACTAGATTCTTTAATTACTATGACATTGATCATGGGAGAGGTGCCCCTTGCGCTACTCCGTGGAGACAAGTCCAATGAAACCAATGATACGACGATATGAGGCCTTGCATTTTATCACGAGTTGCAACTCGTCGTTCAGAACTATTTCAAGAAAACAAGCCAATGTGTTCCCATGGAGAAAAAAAACCAAACCGTCAAAATTGTGTTCTATTAATCATGGTAAGTGTGTTTAAGCAAGCTTGAGGGGAGCATGGCATCCACACGCTTCTGGGGCAAATATTTTATGTAGTGGGATTATGTGATCCTTCTCCCCATTTCTATTGAATGCATTCAATCATTTAGGATGTTTGTATGGGATTTTCTTTTTTACACTTGAAAGTGTTTTTTATTCATAAAGCACTCTTAAACATAACACATTTTGGTTCAATTTTTTATAAATGTGTTTATTATGTTGGAGATTGGTTAAATTTGAAATATTAGAACATTACAATTTCACGAACTCCAACTCATTATCTTTATCGATATGCTAGTTTTTTGGACTTTTAAAAACAAGAGTATACATAATTGCACATAGACATTGCAACTGCGGAGCTGATTCATCTAGCTTCATGCACTGGACAACTGAAGTCATGGGTAATCAATATTAATTTGCATACCATTGGCAAATTTAATGTCATTGTATTATAATATATTAGTGGTTAGTTCATTTTATGGCTTATTTCATAAATCTTTAATGATATTATAAATCTAAATTTAATTATGCATTACATATTGTTGTAGGGGAGGAGGTGCGTCCTTAATGTTTTTAAAAACAATGTCCATGCCCTTGATATTGAGGTTGTTAGTGAGCATCCGAATAAAGTAAGGCACAATGTCCCAATTGGAAAGAGCTTTTATAAAGTAAAAGTCTTGAAATGCTTAGTCCCCACTGCGACACCACTTGAGTCAATTGAGGATGAGGAAATGATCACTGATGTAGATGGAAGGTTCACAAAATGGTGGAGTGATGAGATCAAATGGATGTAAACCAATAGGTATATGTGCGAGATATGTTTATAAAATAATGTAATGAAACATTCAATTTTCAAAATGATATATTTACTATATTTCTAACTATCGTGCATTTATATTTATGTAGGTACATGCTTGAGATGCACATGACAGACCTCTACATCTCATTCTTCCAATCAACGTTTTACTATTATTGTTTATATGATCATCACAAATATAAGCCCAAGTATATTGTGACCTTTGTTGATTGATGGCGTCACTGAGTTGTATCACTAGCTGTGACAATGCCATACTTGTATCAGTGGTGACATTGATATATCACCGGTGACTTTGTGTTTTCCATTTATATTGTCTATGATATACAATATGTTTTTTATTGGTTTATGGTTTCTATATTCCATTTAGTGTTTAATGTTTTTTCCTTCCACAAAAATGATTTATTCTCTCTATGCAAGAATGATTTTGTTTTCTTTGTAAAATTTGTTTGTTCATTAACTATAGTGCTAATCAAGACCCAATCCTTAATTGCTTGAGAAAACTTGAAGACTAGGACCTTACCCAATCTTAGGACTAGGAACTTAGTACTTGAGTGTAGGACTAGGAGTGTAGTACCTGAGCTCAGGACTAGGACTTTGCTTGAGCTCTGCACCACTACCTTACCTACTTGAGTAGAGCTCAAGACTAAGATATTCCTTGAGGTCAAGACCAAGGTTTGACCTAAGCTCATGAATCTTACATGAGCTCAGGTTCATGAACTATTTTACTTATTTATTTATTTTAATTTGTTTTTAATAAAAAAATTTGACCAGTATTTTGTAACATATTCTGACATAACTAAATTGATTTTTGACATAAATTTCAACAAAAATGGCAATAACTATTTTGGCTTTAATTACTAGGAAAAAACAATTTTGACTTGTATTTCGACCTTATAATCAACCAAAACATTTTCAACCTGAATAGTGAGCATGTTTTTCAACTTGTATGAAGAATTTTAGTTAGGATGAAAAATTGGTCAAAAATTGCCTTCAATATTCTTTTTCATAAGGTATTTGGTACCATATTTTAGGTAAAAAAGGTTTTTCTTCGACTTGTATGGGTTGAGATTATGGTAAAAAATAAGGCTTATGGTTGCAATGAAATGGTTTATAGGAGAAAAGGTAGAGGAGAGATTTCTTACATTCTTCTTTAACTTTTCAGGGCCCTAAAATCTCCCAAAAGAGGGAGGTATGATCATGTTGAAATTAATGCAGCTGCAAGAGCCATTATTCGGAGGATGGAAAAGACCCTAGTTGTGGACTAGGGCCCCCAACACACTCCTTGGGTTTCTTGGTATGAGACCAAGCAGTGAGAGCCATGGAAAAGGTTTCTTGGTATGAGACCAAGCAGTGAGAACCATGGAAAAAGACCCTTGTGAGGCCCCCCAGTAGATGACTGGGGTTCTTGGTCGTGGACTAAGCAATAAGTCCCTAGATGTGTCTAGGGCCCCTGGATGTAGTCCAGGGAATCCTTGCCCAGTGCTTGGATATGTTCCTTGGTGGTTGATATAAGTCCCTAGATGTGTCTAGGGCCCCTGGTTGTGTTCCGGGGAATCCTTGCTCAATGCTTGGATTGATCATTGGATGTGTTCCTTGGTGGTTGGTATAAGTCCCTAGATGTGTCTAGGGCCCCTGGATGTGTGCCAGGGAACCCTTGCTTAATGCACGGGTTGATCCTTGGTCTTGTACCTTAGTGGATAAGAACCTAGATGTGTTCTAGGGCTCCCATATGTGTTTTGGGGCAACCTGGTCTTTAACCAGGTAGATCTTGGTGTAATACCAAGATGTGTTGATGTGTGATCATTTTCCTCTCTCCCGAGATGGTCCATGAGACCTAAGAGTGTCTATGATGATGGACATGACCACATCATTGATGTACCCCCTTATGCAGTGATGATAAAGTTTATAGGTCACTATGAGACTCGCGTGGACATGTTTTGCCATTATGGAACCCCCCTTGACTTTATCTTAACATGTACCCCCTTGTTGTTTTGCTTTCCCTCTTGGTTTATGTGACTGGGGTTTATTTTATGTAATTAGGGTTTTAATTAAATATTAATTGACATATGAATTAATATTTATATTAATTAAATGTCAATAACTAAATATAATCCTAATTACCCTAACCCCCTTTCTAACTATAAATATAACCCTACCCTATTGCATTTCTACACACTCTCTCACTCAACCCTACCCTATTGCATTGCTACACACTCTCTCACTCAACCCTACCCTATTGCATTTCTACACTCTCTCTCACTCTCTCCTCTTCCTACTTGCCGCGGCTACCTCAATGACTCTTCTCCCTACTTGTTGTGGCTACCTCAGTGACACTTCTCCCTCTTTTGGTGCGACCTCCTGTTGTTTATCAGTTTCAGTATTCTGTGTTGGTTGGAAGATGGTTGATGGCTGGAGCTGCCTCTTCTGAACTGTGAGGTGCCTTCTAGGGTTGTCGAGGTCACCTTCTAGAGTCGTCGGACCTGTTCTTGTGGGTGTCAGATCCCCTACTAAGGCCACATACCTGTGTACATGTGTCGCGACCTCCATTAGGGTTCTCTCCTTTGTTGTTTGGATTTTATGGATCCCTTCTAGGACTGTCGCGTGGTGAGTTGAGTTCACTTTGGAGGATTTTTCAACTTCTTGTCCAAGTTTTCTATTTTGCGGTTTTTACAGTATGCCAATTGAAGGGTTTGCTAAACTATTCAGATCTCATTCTTGTGCCTAATCACTGTTTATTGGAGGGTTTTTTCTGCTGGGGGTATTGTTGTTAAGTCTGAGGCTTTTATTGTTGTTTTCTTTGAGGGTTTCCTTCCATGGAAAAACCGTCCCACAGTTCTCTTTGACAAAGATCAAACCCTAGAGGTTTGATCCATGAACCTAAACTAAAGTCTGAACATATTCACAGAGGTTTACATTCACACATGTGACATGTACATCTATCTTTGAATCATGAGGTAAGCTAAAAGTTATTTGTTCTTACTCATAAATTTTATTTACTTCCAGATCTGTTTATATGTTTTCTTCTTTATGTTGATCTAGTCAACAAAAACATTTTAAAGCATTTTGTTTTTGAATTTTTCCCTATTTCTAACATGGTTTCAGAGCATAGGGCATGAAAAGAGTTCTTTAGTGACAAACTCTTGAGCCTACGTAGATCCATTACTAAGGGATTGTTTTTAGATCAATAGTAAGACTGTCTTATTATGTTTACAATATGACTCCCTCATTTAGACAAGGAGATAAACAAAGCTAGCCATATTTGACAAAAGTGCATCAAAACATAGGACTAAGATTTGGTTCAACCTACACTAATACAATAAAACTGAAAGTAGTTGTGCATTGATATAACACTACCAAAAGTAGCTAGCTTTGCTCTGCTACAACAACAATAGAAGTAGCTACTGGTGCTCTGATAATGTGTGTAAGAGAGAGAGATTAGCTACTAAAGTTAAACTTTGTCAAAATTATCATTGCAAACTTTTATAAACTTATATAGATTTATAGTGAATAGTGAATTGCAGATCTGGGTTGATGAGAAAACTCAAAGTACGACATTCTTCATTTGAAAGAAGCAAGCCTCGTGCTTGTACTGTTTGATGGATCCATCGATCTGTCTAATTACTTGAGTGGCAGCCTCAACTGAGCCTAACATGGAAGGAGAAGCAGAAAGATCATTTACACTGGAGTAAACTAGGGGTTTCTGTGAGTACAAGGACTAGGGCTTCTGAACAAACCCCGAGGATATGTAGAAGCAAATTTAGTGGCAATGGGGAGGTTTCTGGTGCTGGCATCGACATTAGTGTTTGTGTTTGCATATGGAGATGGAGAATACTAGGAAGGTCCAATCAACAACCCTTTGCTGACTATAAATTTTTACATTGGTGTAACCAGTCATATCTTTTCTCCCTAAATATCTGTTGAATCTCATTATATTTGTTGTAATGCCACTTGTTATTGAGTGGTCCAAGCAATGAACAATTCTCGTTCAATGGTGAGCCCCAAAACCTTTTGTAATATGAGAAGACAAATCATTGATGAGCATAATCTTTGTCTTAATTGCCAGACAGATAACCTGCAGTCCCACAAATGAGATGCTCAAAGCACCTCGACCCTATAAATGGATTCTGAGTGACTTTTTGTTTCAACTTTCTAGCAATACCTAAGGTTCATGTGCCAATTTGCTCAGATAGTACTTACAACTGTTTCTTTTTGTGCTAGTCCATAAGATTCATTTCCAGGAAGACAAATTTCCTGAACTTCTTTGCAGGAAGAATTTGACAAAGGAGGATTTGGAGAATTTTAGAGAAGCATTGAAGAAGGATTATTGTTTTCAAAAAAACTGACAGAGAAACTAATGAAGATCCTTTTTTTTTTCTATACAAACATATCCATTTTGAAATGACCATGTCATAGAAATTACTGTTTGTACTGATCCAATTTTTACTGTTGACATTACCGAGGACAAGGAGATTGAAGTTGTTTTCACATACTCAGTTAAGTAGGTGGAGACTCAGGCTCCATTTGAACGCCAAATGGATAATTATTTCAAATTCCTCTTCCTTGCCTCGACATTTGGAAATCCATTGATTCTCCATTATAAATACTTGTGTAACAATTCTTCTTCTGACTGGATTTCTTGCCACGATTCTCTTGCGTGTTCTAAAGAATGACTTCATCAAGTCAAGCATAGACAACAAACAAGTGGTACAACATGATAGTGGGATGATCTCTTGAGGATACGAAATTACTTGAACTAACAAATACATGTCAAACATCTGCATACACAGAAGATGTCTCAGATAACTACAGTTGGTAGCAGGCTGCAAAGTACATGTGTGTCTTTAGCCCAAAGCAAGTTCAAGGTAAGTCCAGGTATGCATCATTTGCATTCAATCACTGAATTTGTGACAACTAAAGACAACAAGAAGAGCTATGTATACCTTCCTGTCATATTAATGGATCGATGTCTTAAAGGAATAACGTCATAATCTCATTTGTATTTTGGTTATATGACCAAGGAAGCTCTGATCTCAACACATACTTGTTTTTATTGATAGAAGCTAGGTCTTTCTCCCTGGTCTGGAAACTCAACAATATGTTGGACTATTATCCCTGATATGAGAGACCAACATGTACCCTTGTGAGTCAATTTTTTTTTTAGGTTAAGGAGTCCATCAAATTGTCTTGGTAGTTGGGATATTTCTCCCTTGTCTTGGGAACCCTACACATATCTCCTTTTAATCGAGAGTCCTGAGATTGTAATTGAGTCATTATCCTTGGCACAAGAGCTCAATAAGTTTGACTCAACTTTTCATATTAAACTTGGTACCAACACCAAGTACATCTTAAAGAGATATGACACCAGTTCAGAGTTCAAGGATCTTGTAGGTTCAGAGGGAGTCAGTTCACAGGGAGGCAGACATATTATGAGACTCAGAGGGAGCA
>SNQJ01S0226935.1:0-14567 GCA_010110895.2 Picea sitchensis | reverse complement strand
AGTAAAAGGGGTTTTATGCACATGTTTAATAAAATTGATGATTGGATGTGATTAACATTGCTATGATCCCTATGACTTATGAGCCCATGGAGAGCGTATCTGTTGATGTGCAGGATCATACCCAACGGACAGGTACCACATTGGACAAGTACACATGGGGAGATGATTAGTTTGGACCTCCATGGGGCTAAAGAGCCCACCAGATGGATGTTGGGACCCCAGAAGGGGGCAGAGATAGGATGGAGGGGTTTGCACCAGAGAAGAGGAGGACGTTCCACTGAGGCAGCGTGGCAGAGCCTTACCTAGGGGGGTTGTTCCCTCTCCACAGGGAGGTTGGCCTTGGAAGGCCCATGACGTCACCCAGGATGCCTATGACGTCATCCAACATTTATGGATGTTTTGGGAGGCAGTTATGGCAGCTTGGAGAAGCCCAAGGAGGTCTAACGTTTTGCTCCAGAAGGCCACATTTTCCCTAAAAAAGGCTAACGTCACCCTAGAAAGAGCATGGCGTCTTTACTTTTGCTTGATTAGGGTTTAATTAAATTTAGGTCCTTTTGGTGACCTAAATTTAATAAAGGTCATTGATACTGTATAAGTAGAGAGCTAAAACTCTCATTTTGATCATCATCTTTCACTCACACTTGTGCGAGGTCTGAAATTTGCGCCCTCCTTTAGGTTTTTGGCTGAAATTATTGATGCACACTTGTTGAAGGAGGCTTTTCTTGGCTATTTTTGGCATTTCTCAGTGGAAGGTTTACAACTAGGGTTTGGCTTAATGAATGCTTGGTGAATGTAAGTGAATTTCTGCAATCCTTCTTTGTTGAATGGTTATGGTATTTTTTTACTTGCATTTTGTTAATGAAATTTATTGGATTAAACCCTAGGGAACAAGCACATGTTGGTATCCTTGTTTCGTGTCCCTACTAAGTTATGCCAAGAGCCATTTTATTTGTTAAAGATAAATGTTAGAGCCTTGCCATAACAACACTCTACCATTCACTCTTCAAGCTAGCTGTTTTTACTTTACCCTTTGAGCTAAAGAAGGAGGAACACACACTAAGGCCTAGGTTTACTACACCTTAGTGAGTCGTCTTCCCCTAGGGTTGATTGGTTGAAGCCTTGCCTTAGCAACACTTCAACCATCATATCCCTCTTGTCTTTGGCCCTATCACTATCATTTCGGCCCTTCAACTTTTGTAGCTAGTTGACTCCATTTGCCCTAATAATGCACTGATCTAAGACCTATGTTTGAGTACCTTGATCACAACTTCCAAATACTCTTGAACAAATTATTAACATCTTCTAACCCTAGCCTAGACTAACTTACTAACCCCATTGCTGCCATTATCCATTTGAGTTATATTTATACTTTGCAGCATTTGACTCCTTTATTGAGCAATTGAAAGATTGGCCAGTCATTGCTTCTAATGAATGTTGGTATTTGACATTGATAAATCATTATTGCTCATTGTGAAGCTTCTTTTGCATTTATTGTGAAGTGATATATTGTAATCATTGCTATTGTACAACATTGATTTGCTTCATCAATATTATTGGTCAATTGGTTTATATGAGAAAGTCCTTGATTATATGTACTAACCAACAAGTGATCTTGCAGATATATAATTTTCTTGTTGCTTTGTTCTGGGCAGGTACACTTCCGGTTATCTTTATCTTTATCTTTATTGGCTGATTAGACGGACTTTCTGATCGGTGGTGACTTGTGAGGGGGGGAACTTTTACTTAGCCATAAGCCTTTGCCTTCTCGAAACCCCAGGTCACCAAGGACGCCTCCCCTGGGCCTACCACCCTAAACAGAAAGAGCTATCCTATTGCGGTGATAGTGGTAGGATAGTCTCAGTTTCACCAATTTGCCTTTCTTTCACCCATTCCTTACTTCCAACTACAAATTGTGCAATAACACTAGTCACGACCCTACAACAGATGAGAAGGTAACCATTGCATCCATCAACGGGGTACCTAAATTCAACACCTTCAAGATGAGAGGAGTGCTACAGGGGCAGAAGCTCTCAGTTCTCATTAATGGAGGTGCCTCACACAACTTCATTGACTCAGCATTACTACAAAGAAGGCACATACCGACAGTGTAATTTGAGGGATTTCGTGTGGAGGTAGCAGGTGGACGCACCATGCCTTGTGATATGTACATCCCAGGGATGAAACTTACTTTGGGCAGACATGATTTGGCACATAATTTCTATGTGATGGATCTTCCAGACACCAACATCATCCTACGTGTACAGTGGCTTAGTACATTGGGGCCAATCACCAAAAATTACAAAACCATGGAAATGTCTTTCACAGAAGAAACAAGAACAAGGTGGTTCTCAGGGGGATGACAAGAAACACACCAAGGGTGGTGACAACAAAGCGCATAGAGGCCATATTCCAAAGAGAAGACATCGCTTATGCAGCAGAATACATAATTTCAGTCAGAGTAGACAAAATGGGGGAAGCCCACTACGAACTAGAGATCAAGAAAATCATGGATAGGCACACCAAGGTCTTTGAGCCTATACCACCAGGAGTACCACCGGATAGGGGTTTTGAGCACATCATAGAGTTGGAGGAGGGTGCGAAACATGTCATCACCACTCCTTACACGCACCCCAATAAGTACAAGGACGAAATTGAAAAGTGTTAATGTTTATGCCATTATTATAGTTCTTTGCATTTCATTAGATAAGAGCATAATAAGAACAAGATCATTGAGAAATACACATTAACAAGAGACACATCATTTATCCTAGGAAACCCTCTAGGGGAAGAAAACCCAGCAAAAACTTCCTTATCATAAATGGCTTATACAATGTTCAAGAGATAACTCAAACCAATACAAAAAGTCCTCCCCAAGAGATGAAGTCACGCCCTCTTCTTCTCCTCCTCTCCAACTTCTAATCGCTGACTTGCCTCATAAGAGGAATGAGCAGAGAGTTGTATATTAGAAGTGAGGTGCTAGCCTATTTATATCTAAAAGGTCTGATAAAACGTCCTCACTCTAGGTGGGTATTACACCCGTTAGTCTGGGTCTTCCCATTAATATAGCTGTTGGGGCCGACTTCTTATTCTACCCTTTTAATTGTTGGTGTTGTCCACGGGGTTTGGTCCTTATACAATGCAAACATGATCCAATCCACAATGGGGATTAATCCAATAACAATAATAATAATAATGACATGATTAATCCATGATAAGGATTTAATCCAATAATAAATAATAATAAGAATATAGCCGGTTACATTATTTCAACACTCCCCCTTAGCAAGAAGGGTATTCTTCATCGACTATCCAGAGGTAGAGATGTGCATCATCGGTGGCATCTAGAGGCCCGATTATCGTCAATATCATCTTGAAACATTGTCTAGCACATTTTCTGAGTCATCGGAAGTTTTCTTCATCGGCAACATCATCATTCTCGAGAATGCTATCATCATACGCATCAAATATGTATCGGTAAAAATGATACCTCGTCACAACATTAGGTTGGCCCATCACAATACTAAGATGGTTCTATGTCACAGCTGTTAAGCTCGTAGCTCAATGTCAGTCACATCTTGATTTACATATAACAACTGGAATTAAGCAAGTAATATCATCATCTCCGCTTTATGTCTAACAACTAGATTCGGAAGCGAGGAATCAATCATGCTTTACGATCTAACAACTGGGCGGAAGCATGACTCATCACATATGTCTAACAGCGAGGTCGGAAGCAAAGAACACACAACATCTTGCTGCGATCTGGCTGCTTGAGGTCAGAAGCGGGAATCACAACATCATGCTTCGATAAACAACTGGAGATTGAAGCGGCTCATCTTGCTACGTCTAACAACTATGCCGAGAAGCAAGGAATCCGGCGGTGATTGTATGCTTTATGTCTAACAACTAGGTCGGAAGCAAGGAACACATCATCTTCTTTTTTTTTATGTCTAACAACAAGGTCGAAGCAAGGATCACCTGACGTCATGCTTTACATCCTTGGCGGAGTGCGAGGAAGCATGACTCATCTTGCTTTCACGATCTAACAAGCAGTCGGAAAAACAGCGATCACCGCAGTGATCATGCTTCACGTCTAACGGCCAGTCGGAAGCATGATTCATCTTGCTTCGATCTAGCAGTGAGGTTAGAAGCAGGAATACATCTACTCCCCTTTGCAGGGAAGGCCCTTCCGGACAATACCAAGCTTATCTGAAGTGTTCCAAACTTTACACGAGATAGAGGCGAGATCATCCCGCATCAACTACTTGTTCATCCGTGCTAATGTCTTGGAGCTTCAGAATCTCTAAACATGTCGTGGATGAAATGATAAGGGATATCCTGTATTAGCCGACTTGTCGTGGAACACAGATTCTCATCATTTTAATACATCTTTGATTAATACGCTTAAATCAGCGGTTGCTCTCATCTCCAAATCAAATAGGCACATGTCGACCCAACTTCGAAGCCATATGGCTTAATGAGAACATCGCGGTAGTAATACTCTGCTTCCGTTGTCGAGAGCAATCTTGGATTACTTCCTACTACGCTACGGATCATGATCCCAATGAAGCGGCATCGGAAGTGCTTTTTCTATGACAGCTTCTTGGGCAATGCGCATCAATATCCACGGAGTGTGAAGTCATGATCTCCATCATAGTTGAGACCATGATCCATTGTACTTTAGGTACCTCATCGCATGTTTTGCAACCACTAAATGTACACGTCTGGGCTTTACCAGAAATTGATTCAAGGTGTTTACTGCAAAATAGATGTTTGGTTTTGTGTTCGTCAGGTACATCAGCGTTTCAATAATCTGTCTATACAATGTTGTATCAATCAATTCTGATGAAGTTTCGATTAGTAGCTTCAGCTTCGCTTCCGTGGTTGTATTCATGGGCTTGCACTCTTACATGTCAAATCTCTTCAAGATTTGACCGTGTACTTCCCACGGTTGGGAAGATTCTCTCTGGACTACGCCATACCTCAAGACCTAAGAAGTAATGCATTAGGCCAAAGGTCTTTCATTTCAAATTCAATGACAAGTCTCTATTTACATTGGCGATGAGGTTTTCTTCTCCATTTAAGAATAAGTCATCCACATACGATGTGAGTGTTCGCGGGTTCATTCTCCATGATCTTGATGAGAGATTTAGGATCGCTTACTCTTAGTAAAAGCCCAAAGCTCGATCAAGAAATTGTCTGCTCACGGCAATACCAAGCTCACGGGAGCTTGCTTCAATCCGATATAAGGATTTCTTCAATCGGCGGTTGTAGAGACTTCCGTCTTCAACCTCAAATCCTTGGGGGTTACTCTATATACACTTCCTCTTAGATAAAACCATTCAGAAAAGTTGTCTTCACATCCATGCAGTGCGACTTCCATTTCATCTTAGCTGACCAAGAGCTATAATGGTTTTGATGGAAGTCAATATATTATCGGCCACGAGGCCGAATGTCTCTTCATAATCGATTCCTTCCCTTAAGGGAAAACCCGCGGCGACAAATCTTGCTTTATATTTCTCAATACTTCCATCAGCGAAGCATGTTTTATCTTGAAGAGCCATTTCCCGGTACACATCCTTACTTTTTGGTGCAGAACTATTTCCCGCACATCATTCTTTAATGGATTGGTATTCCTCTGTAATATCGCTCATTCCTTCTTCCGGATGGCCTCTTCAAATCATGTGGGTTCTTCATCAAGTAGATTGCACGGCATCAAAGCCGTGTATGGCTGGAGAATGGCTTTGGTCTCTTCCCCCATCACCGTGGTTCATGCGGAACACCATGCTTTTCTACATTTTTGAATACGGCTCCATACTTTCTTTGTAGGAGGGTCATTTGAAGTTTTGAACCGTGATATCGCGAATGTTGGTCTCTGTGGGAAATGAGCTTCCCTTACGGGATTCGCGACTCACAGGAAATTCCCTCACGGACTCTGTTGTCTTGGGATTTATAGGTTCCTCTTCATATATCTTAGGGCTGACATCTTCGATTTCTTAAGTCGACTTCTTCATCAAAGGAATTCGTGATCCCACCTTGATCTCAATATGGCTGTGACCGGGTATGTAGATTTTGAAGGCCTTGGATACCTCCGTTATCCACAAATATTCCCTTGCCTTCTTTCCGAGGAGGGTTCCAACTTGTTTCTTTTCTCTTCGGTATATGGATAGGCTCTTGGACTCCCAAAATATTTTGAGATGGCTTACCTCTAGCTTCACTTTCTGATCAACATTTCTTCCTAGGGTCTTGAACCCGGTGCACTATGGGGCAATGGAGTTTACGCACATAAATAACTGCCATTGCTGCTTTTGCCATAAGCACATAGGAATCTTGATCTTTAAAACTGCTGTAGTTCTATTCTTACGTTCAGCTACACCATTTTGTTGGAGATCTTGATCCAACATCTTCGCGGAATCCGCAGATTCTTTTGAGGTATCTTTTCCTCCATTATCTAACTGAGTATCTTAATCCATTGGAGGATGATGGCATTGGAGCCCTGTATGCGAATGAATGGTTCTAGGACTCCTTACGCCTTGTTGTCCCTCTTGAGCTTGGTTCTTGATGTTTCTTTCCTTGTGCACATACATTGCATAAGCCTTCATGGTCACCTTTGAGTTACGGTAAGAATTGTAGCCCGACTTTGCATATGTATGGTAGCGCTGTATAGTTGATGTGAGCTAATCTTCTAGAGTTCCACGTAAGTTCTTCAATAGCATGGGTCATGGAAACTGTAGTGACCCACCTTCTTCTTTTCAGCGATGATTGCTTCATTTATGATTTCTTCTTTTAGCACGTTGCCTTATACGCAGCCTTTGCTATAGCTTCCTTATGTGCCCTGGAGCAAGGTCAATAAAACAACCAAGAATAATATCCTTCTTGATAATATAAAGCAATACTTACGAACAATCATCCACGGTCACTCCTTTGTTTATTACTTATAATTTAGCAAAGATTAAAAGGTAAGGAATACAATACAAAGAATGGGGTCAATACTCTCTTAGTGTTGTGACCAAACATTCTTCCATGGCAATCTGAAACTAACACATAGGGGTTTCTCCCTGGGAGGTGTTAGTCATCGGTGGTAATTCATATCAAATTGTGCTTCACGATTGCTATCTCAACTAAAGTCGATAGTTTGTCATGTGTACCTTTGAATCTTGGTTGATAGACACGGACGTATCACTCAGAGTGGTGCTTGCTTTTCTTTCAAGTGTCCTTCACTCAAGATGTCGAGTGCTTTCTTCAACTTGTCACATTTGTACTAAGACAATATGCTATCTTGACAGCGTTGGAACCGAGGATAGAAGCTCCTCCGATCAACTTTTAATCCCTTCTAATGAGTTGATCCTTAGCTTCAACGTATAGCGATTGATCAAGATAATTTAGTAACAAATAGATGCATATTAGAATAATCACACGGAATTAAGCATCATTCCTCTGAATGTATTGGATCTTGAGATCCTTTGAGGTCTCAGCAAAAGACCAACTATCACCCATAAATACTCTTTAGGGTTTAACCATTAACCATGTAATTACATACCTTGGATAGCATTTTGCGGTGTTGCTCCATCTGGTAGCAATGATAATCATTACCAAAACTTCAAGAGTGATTACCAGCTTGGGTTCTGTTTTAAGCTGCAAGCAGTCTTACCTTCATTTGGTTCTAAGGCTGCAATGCAACTTAGGGTTTATGAAACCCCAATTTTCAAACTTCAATTTTTGAAATTGATCAGTGAGGATAGATCACATTTGGTGGCCCAGTTAATTTGAGTGCGATCCGAATTTAATCAACTTTACCCCTTCAAATCTGATGTAGCAGTTCGGTAGTGCTTTGGTTTCGTTGCCATTTAATTTACATACGAAGTACTTCACGGTACTCTGGTTTTACGGTACTTTGTGAAACTAGGGGTTTCACTTTCCAGGAGAATCTAGCCATTGAAAAGATTAAGCTCTAAGTGCCAAAAAATGATCTGTGGGGAGAGCTGAACCTTTTAGGAGGTTAGGGAGCTGAAAGAGATACTTTTCAAAACCCTAATTTTTGGAATGCTGATAGCAGTGACGTTTTCCTCTTGTGAAATATGCTTCCTTCGGGATGAAAATACGATACCATGTTAATGTTTATACCATTATTATAGTTCTTTGCATTTCATTAGATAAGAGCATAATAAAGAACAAGATCGAGAAATACACATTCACGAGAGACACATCATTTATCATGGAAACCCTCAGGAAAACCAGCCAAAACTTCCTTATCATAAATGACATACGTGTTCGAAGATAACTCAAAACAATATAGAAAGTCCTCCCAAAGAGATGCACCACTCTTCTTCTCCTCTCTCCAACTTCTAATTGTAGCCTCCTTAAGAGAATGAGCAAGTGAGTTGTATGTTAGAGAAGTGGTAGCCCTCTTATTTATATCAAGCGGCTTGCGTGTGGTCTGTCTGGCGGAGGCCAACCCTCTCACTCTAGGTACGGGTGACCCTTTATTGAAATACAGGTGCTTCCACTATAAGCTGGCCCAAATTTGCGACTTCTTATTCTACCCCGCTGTAATTGTCCGATGACCAATCGCCAAAGAGGTTGGGTCCCTCTATACAATCTGGAGCATGATCAATCCACAATGGGATTAATCCAATAACAACTCAATAATAATAATGACATGATTAATCTCTGATAGAGTTTAATCCAATAATAAAATAATAATAAGAATGCTTAGCGGTTACATTATTTCAACAAAAGGCAATAAAGGAAGTTGTTGGACATGGGTCACATCGGGCCGAGCTCCAGTCCCTTTGCATCTTAAGTGGTGAAAAAGAAAGATGGAACAATGTGCATGTGCATTGAGTACAGGGCTCCAAACAAGAAGACCATCAAAACAGATATCCCATCCCACGAATTGATAGGCTATTGGATGGAAGCTCCATGGGGAGGTTTATTTCACTAATATTAAACGTACTCCAACTATCGCAGATTAAGATGAGGGAGCAAGATATTTTCAAGACTGCTTTCCGTTGTCACTATGGACATTATGAGTTTCTAGTCACATGCCCTTTTGGGTGACTAATGCCTTGTCACCTTCAATGGAATTGCATGAATTTCATTTTTTTTCAACAAGCAACTAAGGAAATTCTTATTAGTTTTCTTTGATGACTTCTTGATCTATAGCAAGACTTGGGAGCAATATGTTCAACATATGGAGCATATTTTAATCATCATGGAGGACCAATCCTTGAATGCCAAGGAGTCATGTAATTTGGGATATGGAGGTCCTTTATTTAGGACATGATATTGGAATTGAAGAGTGCGGGTATCAAGAAACAAGCCATCATGTTACACCAAAAGACCTCAACTGAGTTGAAGGGATTTTTGGGCATCTATTTCTATTACAAGAGGGTTTGTCAAGGGGTTTTCCCAACTTTGTGCACCTTTGATCGATTTGATCAGGAAAGGGGCATTCAAGTGGAATCCAGAAGCACAGTTGACCTTTGAAAAAAATGAATAAAATGTGAAGTACATGCTGGTATTAGCTCACGATTTAACACAACCCTTTGATGGAATGTGATGCCTCGGGGGAAGGCATTGGAGCAGTACTTATGCAAAACAAGCACCCAATTTTCTATGAAAGCCGAAAGTTGAGGGGTCCTGAGCTCCCTCTACCTATGACAAAGAAATGCCAGCCATCATGCATGCATTAGCTAAGTTCATGCAATACTTGGTTGGGGAAAATTTGTCGTGAGGACGGATCACAACAACCTCAAGTACTTCCTAGACAAGAAGGACTTGAATGAAAGGAAACAAAGTGGGTGAGAAAAATCACGGGCATATGACTTGATATAGAATTTGTCAAAGGGAAGAATAATGTAATTGCCAGTGCTGTCAGAAGACCATCGGTTTATGCCATGACCGATATCTTGGTAGATTGGAAGGCCCACCTCTTTTGGTGGAGTATTCGAAGAACAATTTTGCTTGTGAAGTAATGGATGGGCAGGTGGTGACAATTTCTGGATTATGGATGATATCATATAATACAGGGCGGAATTTTCTTGAATTGCATTATCAATATTCAAGACCAAAGGTGTTACGGGGAATGCACCATGATTCACCCGGTGGTAGGGCACCAAGGGTTCATCAAGATGTACAGACATGTACGAGAGAGGTTTGTTTGGAAGGGTTTAAAAGAAGATGCGATGAGCCACATCAAGGAGTGAAACACTTTTCAATCCAACGGCAAAGATGAACACACTCACCAGCCGGGACTCTTGCTGACCACTCCCCATTCCGGAGCAAAAGCGGGAGAGCATATCCATGGATTTCATCATAGGGTTGCCAAGGTACAAAGGAAATAACTGCATTTTTCATAGAGAGGTGGACAAGTTGGCAAAGTTTGCACTTTTCCCATTACCACAAATTTGGTCACGGCCGCAGGGTTGAGACCTATTCTTCGGGGAAATTTTACCGGTTACGCTAAGGTTTGCCCGAACCATAGTGCGGATACCTTGAGTTCGCGAGCACTTTCTGGCGGGAGCTCTTCAGACTAGTAGGTATGGCCTTGACACCTAGTACCGGTTATCACCAGCAGGCGGATGGCGGATAGAGATAGTCAACAAATGGGTTGAAGGCTACTTCAGAAACTGTAATGGCAGGGCAACATAAGGCATGGGTCAAATGGCTTCGCCCAGGGGAATATTGTTACAGCACTACTCATCATATGTCCATTGGTATGCAACCATTTAGAGACCTTATAGCTATGACCCTCTCCTTTGTAGAGATTATCTTTGGAGACAGAAGGGCTCCCATGGTTCAGGATTGGATTGAGTAGAGTCAGGGACATCCTCGGAGGAATTGAAGGTTCCACCTCACAGGGAGGAGCACAAAATCAGCGGAAGGTGGTAGGACAAACCTGAGAGTTGGTAGCACCTTTGAGGTCAGTGAGAGCTTGGACATTTGAGGCTCCAACCGTACCGAAAGGAATCTATAAAAAGAAGTGGTGCAAAGAAGCTCCGGCCCATTTCTTTGGTTCATCACCGAGTCGACAAAGAGGGTAGGGGGCAGTAGCTTATGAGTTGGATCTACCACCCGAGGGAAGCCAAATACATAGTCTTTCATGTTTACGTGTTTGAAGAGGGCCATCGACAAGTATATCACTCCTATCGAGGAATTGTTGTTAATGTTTATGCTATTATTATAGTTCTTTGCATTTCATAAGGATAAGGCATAATAAGCACAAGATCACTAATAAATACACAACCACAATGAATACGACTGTTTATCACGGAAACCCTCTGGGGAAGAAAACCGAGCAAAAAAAATCCTTATCGCCAAATAGCTTATCAAATGTTCAAGAGATAGCTCAACCAATACTGAAAATCCTCCTCAAAGAGATGTGCCACCCTTCTTCTCCTCTCTCAACTTGAAAATGCAACTTGCCTCATAAGAGGAATGAGCAGGTGTAGTGTGAGAGTTAGAAGTGAGGCACTAGCCTCTGTTTATACTAATTGTACGTGTGAAGAGTCACCATCTGTGATTCCTCTCTAACTGGGTGGGTAAATCCACCTTTCAATTAAATCTGACCCTTTCATTTTAACTGCTGGGCCGACTTCTTGTTCTGCACATTATAGTGTCAGATGACCAATCCTTAAAGGGGATTTGGTCCTTATACAATACCGACTTGATTAATCCTCAATGGGGATTAATCTAATAATAAAAGTAATAATAATGACATGATTAATCCACAATGGGGATTTAATCCAATAACAAAATAATAAGAATGCTCTTCGGTTACATTATTTCAACAATTACCACCCATGGATGAAGAAGGACAATTAGTACTGGTACTAGAGGAGATACTAGAAGTCAGGGGAGAGGAAGCCTTAAGGAAAAGAAGAATTAGAGAATATTTGGTTAAGTGGAAGAATCTACCTATGGAGGATGTCAGGTGGAAAGGGGAGTAGTTAGTGTTAGTGAACAAACATAACAAGCGAGCTTGATTATTACGAGAACAAAAATTGGCTAAAGGGAGCATTACACGTGTCCCGGTTTCGTTGTTGAGACACACCCTAGCCTATCATATATACCATCCAATTATTTCACCGTGCTATTCAGGGGTATCGGTTCGCGGTGTTTGCGCCTTCGGCTAGTGGTATACGGGTTAGAAGAGGGTTTGTATGGTTATGCGAGGCCGGAGATTATCTTGCATATTCCTTGACCTCTAAGTTAGGGGACTAACCCGAGCGAATATTTTGAGCCATGAGTCATCAGATTTTGACGATGGAATCCTTCAAAGTGCAACGGAGACAGCTAGATAGTGCGCAACTCTTAAGGAGGAGCATTTGGGGTTCCAGAGGGAGTTCAGGATCAGATAGAAACCATCTGACCAGTACAACATTGGCGAGAAGCACATTTGAGTCATATAGCGGCCGAATTAAGCCGGTGGAATCATTAGAGGGCACAATCATTGAGCGGAGGTCGCCAACCCCTGGGGTTGACATCTAAACTTCAACATTGATCTTGATGCATGCGGTCAGCCAGTGGCAACCTAGAGGCCGGGGCATTCAATTTGGGGGCCGGTTTCAGGCGATTATGTCTAGTATAGCCACCATGGCGAGTTTTCTAAAGTTGCAGCAGTTGCCGCGAGTTTCCGGAACTGCATCTTTTAGCCGATCTATCTGTGCATGCAGTCTTCCTTCATCATCGATCACGATTATTTTATTGGTTGCTTGTATTCAATGGCCGATCAGCGATATCTAGGCAGCGATTTCATACGCTTTCCAAGTATTGTATTTCCTATTATTTTCCCTCATAATACATATGAATGAGATGGTGTTGGTTCCTTATTCTTATGCATCATATATTACTGCACAAGCATTAATTGAATGAAACACACATGCAAAATTACCAAGCATGTTAAAACATTAACTCAAAGCGCGTCAAGAAACCCCGAGGTATCAAAATCCAAGCGATTAGTTTGTCGGTTTAGCGGTGTTTTCCAAGACTAGCCGAGTTAGGAACATTACAGTGGTATCATGGATTGGTTTCACCTTGGACCTGTTGACCACCTATTTTAGCTGGGGGTCAACTCCATGTCATGAAGATATGCACGATGGTGCTACCAAGTTGAAGACTTTTTGTTCTACATGGCAGTGTTTGGCCAAGCAATTATTTTTGTAATTGAAGTTTTGGCTCCCCTCGTGGGATAATAATGTAATGGGTCTACATGGATCATAGTTTAGGTCAACTGCCTAGGACTTTATCATTAGAGGAGTCACACTTCTGAGTATTTTTTCCTCAGGTAGTTAATTTGGGCTAACCAACCTTATTAATTTCCTTGAGTTTTCACTCCCACAATAATTCTCCAAAGGGGTGGTAAAATGTGTTCTAATGATAGAGCCCATGGGGTAACTAAGATATAGGAGTATTATGAAATGTCACATGCTGAAAATCAAGTCTAAGCGAATTCCATTAAGTTTTGATAGGATTTTTTAATAATTAAAATTCCATAAATTGGAGATTTTTAATTATTTTTATGTAAAATGTAAAAAAATGGTCCGGGATTTTGTATAGGGGCATGAGTACTCAAATAAAATGTTTCATACACCCCTACACACTTGGACCAAGTCTCGTCGATTTAAGGCAAGTTTTCTAATAAATTTGTCCATGAGGAGTCCAAGTCGTTCAAAAATCAACATGTAATTGGTTTAATTAAAATAGCCAAATTTTGTAAAGTCACTAAAGTCACGAGGGAGTGTTTGTTTTCCTCAAGTTATTAATTTGGCCTAACCAACCTTATTAATTTCCCTTGAGTTTTTCACTCCCACAATAATTCTCCAAAGTGGTAAAATGTGTTCTAATGATAGAGCCTGTGGGGTAACTAAGATCTAGGAGTATTGTAAATGACCATGCTAGAAATTTCCTAAAGTCTCGCGGAATTCCATTAAGTTTTGATAGGATTTTTTTTAATAATTAAAATTCCCGCAAATTGGAGATTTTTAATTATTTTTTATGTAAAATGTAAAAAAATGGTCCTTAGGGATTTTGTAAAGGGGCATGAGTACTCAAATCAAATGTTTCATGAACCCCTACACCCTTGGAGCAAGTCTCAGCTCATTTGAACAAGTTTTTCTAGGCCATTGTCCATGAGGAGTCCAAGTCTGTCAAAAATCAACATGTAATTGGCTTAATTAAAATAGCCAATTTTGTAAAAGTCACTGAAGTCTCGCGAGAGAGTGGGAAAAGTAGCCTAAATGCATTTCCTAAGTTGGGAAAATGATTTCCAACTTAGAAATACCCCCTTTTCTTAGCCAACAACCCACATTGACCATCTCCTTAGACAAGGGGCGCCCCCCTTTGCTCAATAACTCAAGAAAAAATGAAAATACATCATGGGGGGCCCAATACTTTGGTAGTACCCCCTATTCATCCCCACTACACTTTTAATTAATGAGGAAGGTGGTTTCTCCCTTCCCCACTCACCCCTCAACCCTCACCCTCCTCTCATAACCTAGAAGTGTGCCCCTCTTGATGTGACCCTCCTCCCATGGATGGATGCCACTTGGAGCACATCCAAGTGG
>SNQJ01S0226934.1:0-14567 GCA_010110895.2 Picea sitchensis | reverse complement strand
ATACGAGCTGGCCTCATTCCCTTGAAAATCTCTAAACATTTATTTGATCTAACAACTTATCTAACCACCTATGCTATAAAACAAGAAAATGTTGGTGACTATTCCAACCATTCTTCAAACTGATTTCATTCTCTCTCGCTGTGAAACCTCCTGTTTTGCCATGTGTCTTTTAGGAGCATGTAGTTGTCCTCATAATGCCAGTTGTTGCTTCTGCAATTTTCTCCATCATCATCCATCCAAAAATTTGTTGGCCTAACCTTCCTAGATCCTTGGTGTTTGTTGGTAGCTTCCTTGGGTAGAAAATCTGGGTAGCACACTATAAGGAGAAAAGGTAGTGCTTGTAGGTAGCGCCACTGCATTGCATATGTGTACAGACTCTGCTCTCTGTGAAATATTAGGTAGCGCTTGTAGGTAGCACCCCTGTGTTGCGCCTGTATACCAACTCTGTTCTCTGTGAAATATTAGGTAGTGTCTGTAGGTAGCGCCCTTGTGTTGCGCTTGTATGCCAACTCTGTTCTCTGTCAAATGTTAGGTAGCGCCTGCAGGTAGTGCCACTTATGTTGTGTCTGTTTGTAGGTCTAGGTAGCATTGTCAGAAATGCAGTGCCTTCAATCTTGAACATGTGCAGAGAAATTGATGGCCTTTCATGATATCAAACCCCTTTTACTTAGGTGTCTTGGTAGTACAAAAGGTGGTGTATTTTACCATTTAGGGAGTCATCACTTAGTAAAAAACCCAAAAAATTGATATTTAAACAGTTAGAAGCCTGTATAGATGGCAAAGGTAATATTTGAATATCAATTAATCCTCCCAAAAAGGAACCATCCTAAAAAATGGGGCTTACCTTTTACCAACTATTTTGTCATCTTGACACTTAACCTCACACTCTTTCTGGTAGAAAGAGGATCTTCAATTGGCACAACAGACTTCTTCTTCTTAACATTGGTTGGATTTTTCAGTGTAGTTATGCTCTCCTTAGCTGTTGGTTTGTCATTCTCAATGGAATATTCAACCAACACCTGTAAATTTATTTGGGCTACCCCATCTTGAAAGTGCATCAGCTCTGCCTTTAGCCTCTTGTTTTGGGACTGAAAGCCTCTGTTCTGCATGTAAATATTCTTTAACTGTCTATGAAGGGGTTGTTCCCTTCTTGTTGCAAACCTTGCCAATTCAAGGGTGTCACTGTAGCCATCCATTAGCTTTGTCACACATGGCTTCCCTTTTCAACTGAGCCACCTCTTTTCTTGCCTCCCTAAGTTTCCTGATGAGTCTTTTGAAGGTTTGATTGTCAGAAGGAGCAGTAACATGCACAATATCAATAGGTATTTTCTTAGTCTCCTCTTCCATCTGCATGGGAAGTGTCTTTTCTACCTCATCAGGTTTCATGGTGGCTTTGCTTTTAACTTTCTTCCTCTGCATAGGGGTTTCTTATTTTCTTTTCACAGGCTTCTCAAAGTCTTTCACAGAGGTTTCATATTTTCTCTCCAAAGGTATTTTAGTACCTTTACCCTTCCCTTTTTGTACAAGGGCTTCTTGTTTCTCCTCCACAGGATTTTCAGTGCTTTTTCCCTTCTTCTTTTGAATAGGGGTTTCTGGTAAAGACTGCTCTTTGAAAGCCTCCTTAGGAATTGATGACCTTGTGAAAGGTCTTTTAGCCTTGATTGTGAGTGCTAGAGGGGAAGAGGGAAAGCGTAGCTTCTTCCCTTTTTTGGATGTAGATTTGGTAGAAGAAGGCACCTCTTCTAACCCTGGTGGAGGAGGTGGTGAAAAATCTCTTTGTGGAGAAGCACGAACTTCCTCTTCATATCCTGTGTCCTGCTTGCTGACCTCTGAAACTTGAACATAGGCTTGACTCTTTCTCTTCCTACTGGTCCCTGCTTTAGTGGCACTGGTGGGTGACAAAGGACTTGCCTTATGTGATTGAGGAGTTGATGCTAGATCCAACTTGAAATGAGAAGTAACAACAAAATGCTCGCATGAAATCTCTTTCTTACCCAATTCCTCAGAGACTAGCATTCTGATCAATCCAAAATGGAAAAGGATAGAATCCACATCTTTATATTTGACTTGTATCCTGTCTAACATCTTACCTATACTTCTTAACAAGTAATAGGGAACATTCATCTCGACCTTACCAGTAAAATGTAGAAAAAACCTTACATGGTACTGGTACAATGTGTTAAATCTCCCTTCACATGTAAAATATCTCTGTATGATCTTCAATATTCTGTCAAACTGTTCAATCAGTTGACTCCCTGACATACTTTTAGAAAACTCATTGGCTTGATATTCAGGTTTAAAAAGATCTTTAGCATAGGCTGAACTCAAAGCCATGGCTTTGAACCACTTTTCACCTGTAATGGGGATCCCTATTGTAGTTGAGATAAAGGCTTCAATTACCTCAAATTCCAAATCCCCAACCTTGGTTTTCCTGCCATCAAAATGTAATGCAAACTGTCTTTCTACCTATGGATGGCCTCTATGCATGTTCTGAAAGAAAGAGAGGCACCCTACTCTTTGAAAGACCTCTCTTTCCATGGGCTCTGTATAAAAAATATGCATGTCCATCGGTTCTGTCCTAACCACCTTTCCACCTTTGTGTGTCTTCCTCGATTGAGGAGTCTCCATGTCTTAGAATGAGGTATTTTTGAAAGACCTATGGGATAGTAATAACCAGGAGGACAAAAATCGGGTTTCAAATGTACAAGACTGGCCTATCAAACAGACTGGTGCTAGTGAGCTGAGTTTTGGTTTTGGGAATTATGCCTTTGGACTTGTATAGGTCTTTGAGAATGTAGACAGTGAGGGGCTAATCCAAAACTAGCTCTTTGCAATTGAGTAAAAGTGCTAGACTCTAAGATGAAAGGAAGAAAGGGAGGCAGAGAGGGTTTAAGTAGTGCCTCTGGGTAGCACAACGCATATGCAGATGATAGGCTATTTGCAGGCTTGCGATTTCAATGGCTAAGGTAGGCAGCAGTAATCAGACTTAGATATAGGAAATGAAGATACAGGTCTAAAAAAGAAAGAAGACAAGGCTATCATGCAAAAATGTGTCCCTTAGGAATGTGCAAACTTGGCAAACCAAAACCTGAGCGTAAATTTCTTGTGAAAATTAATATGCAGAAGAAGCAACATGGAATACTTGTGGAGAAGACACCTGTTGATATCTTTAACGCAATCTCATGATGAAATTTTGAAAAATTTGGCCCTCGAATCTTTCTCAGCATCAGATTCGCTTGCCTTGTTTTCGCTTGATTAGAACTTATGAATTTGCGGAGTGCAACACTGTTGAGTTTTTCAAACTTAGAAACCATTACCAGGGCTCGTAAATGAAATATCTTGAAGGCATATTTAACCAACTTCTGGCACTGAATACAAGGGACATGACATTAGTCATGGAAATCATGACTCGAGGTGTAAGTATGATGAACTTTATAGGCACTACGGAACTGCCTAATGAGTAGGCACCGCTTCCAATTCAAAAAATGATTGGATAGGTAAGCAAGGAGAATGAGGCATGCCTACAAGATCATGAGTGAGGATAAAGGTGTGTCACATTAGTCTAATCATGGGAGGGATCGACCTAGGGACAAGTCATGAAGGGGACCAAAATAAGTCATGAGCAAAAATTGTTCTAGGACCAAAAATCAAATTGAGGATCAAACTAGAGCCAAGACTCAAAACTTTAATTAGCTAAGGGGTCCTACCACACATAAAATTTAAAGGGATGATACTTTGAAAGAAATTTAAAATATAAAGATTAAAAAAGGATTGAAAACAAACTAAAAGACCCAAGGAAACTTAGTGTGATAACATTGGCTCCACAGGGGATGGCATGTCCCCTGCAGGCTACCAAGAATGAGTAGATTTAGTGCCTTATCCTAGGGCTATGGGATCAGTTATTGAAACAAAAATAAAAAATAAAATTATATTTACAATGATATGAAGAGCCACTCAAGGCTTAGGCAAAGTACTTTTTCAGGAAATTCCCATTGACAGGGCCACCAAAAACCTCTTCATTCTCCATATTCTGCAACTTGAAAGTGTTATTAGAGAATACCTCAGAGATTTTGAAAGGACTAATCCATTAAGCTTCAAATTTACCGTGCTTGCCCTTATCTTGCTTCGGTTCATCCCACTTGAGCACCAAATCACCCAATTGAAAATCATCTTTGTTCACCTTTTTGTCGAAAGACTGCTTGATCTTCAGTTGATGGTCAGATTCTTTGTCTACAAGCTTCTCTCGGGTCTGTTTCACTTCAACCAGCTGCTGAATCCTTTTTATCATATGATCAAGTTCCCCTTCATAATCTTGGAAGAATTTTGCCACAGGTAAGGCAAGATGAGAAGGAAAAACTTCCTCAACTCCATACACCAGCTGGAAAGGGGAAAGTCCCAGGGACCTTTTTACTGTCACTCTGTCAGCCCATAGAGAAACTTTGAGTTTTGAATCCCATGCCTTTTTGTTATCCTCTAACAACATTTTTATGATCTTTATAATGCTTTTGTTTGAGGATTCTGCAAGCCCGTTTCCCTGAGGATAGTAAGGGGTAGAATGAATCAAAGTGATCCCAAACTATTCACAGAACTGAACCAATGGTTCATCCTTGAAATATGCAGCATTATCAGTGATGTTTCTATTAGGACACCCAAACCTTGCCATGATGTATTCAAGGAAGCCAATGATCACTTTGTGGGAAGCATTCCTTGTGGGAATAACTTCAATCCATTTAGTAAAGTAATCTGTAGCAGTCAAGATCCACCTATGTTGACCACCAGAAGCGAGATGGATTTCCCCAATAAAATCTAGGCCCCACTGTTGGAAGGGTCCTGAGGCTGCCACATGCTTTAATGGGAAAGACTTAAGCTACTACTTTCCAGAGAACTTCTGACACTTAGCACAAGCTCTGATCTTAGCACAAACATCAGTGAACAGATTGGGCCAGAAGTACCCATCCTTGAGGATCTTGTATGCCGTGGTTCTCCAATAATGATTCCCCCACATAAACTGTCATGAAAATCAGACATAATCTTTTGGGCTTCTTGGGGGTCTAGGCATATCAAAATCACTCCTAATGGATCCTTCCAATACAAAATTTGATCAAAAAGGCAGTACTTTATTGATTTGAGTTTTAAGGCTCTCACCTTGTTCCTTTCCATGCCACTTGGAGGATGTAAATTTTGCAGAAAAAATATAATGTCCTTGTACCAGTTGAAATTTTCCAATGCAGAGATGATTTGAGGACCTTTATCAGTTATCTCAGCTTGCTGATTTTATGAACATGAGTGGATGAAATTCACCCCCAATGATGAGCAATTTGATTCAACCAAGATCTTGGCTAAACCCTGGCCTTTAATCAATTTGGTGGGCCTAATATCCAAATCAAATTCGAGTAATTTAGCAATCCACTTGCTCCTTTTTCCGTCTATATCAGGCTGAATAATAATTTCTTTTACAACTACTGATGGGACATAAGAAATAACTCTTGAATGCAGGACATAAACTTTGAAGGGCTTAAGAACTTTAACCAATTCATAGGCTTGTTTGTCCATGATGTCATATTTTAGTTCAACATCTCTCAATGCCCTGCTGAAAAAGGTAATGGGTTGCTCTAAGCCTTTAGAATTCTTTCGCAATAGGACCGTTGCTACTGTATCAAAAGAGGCAAAAGAAAAAATAAGAAAGTCCTTGGAGTAGTTAGGGATGACAAGAACCGGGGCTTTAGTCAAGGATTTCTTTATTTGATAAAAAAAATCACGTGACTCAGCAGTCCATTTGATTTCACTATCTTTCCTTCGCATGGTTGTGATATACTTAACTAACTCGACAAAATTTGACACAAATCTTCTCAAAAAATTGATTTTTCCCAGAAAAGATTGTACCTCTTTTTTAGATCTAGGAAGTGACAATGCTTGTATAGCCTCAACCCTACTAGAATCAATCCTTACCCCTTCAACTGACACAATATGCCCCAATAATTTTCCTTCTTTCATGGCAAACAATGATTTTTTCGGATTCAAGGAGAGGCCAAATTTTCTGCATTTCAAGAAAACCTTTCTTAAGTGATCACAATGTTCTTTATCAGATTGAGAGTACATTGTTATGTCATATAAATAGATAACAACAAACTTATCCTTCTCTCCAAGTAATGTTATGTCCATAGCTCGCTGAAAAGTTGCCCCTGCATTCATCAAACCAAAGGGCATCTTAGCGTACATAAATGTACCCCAAGGAGTGGTAAAGGTTGTCTTCTCCCTGTCTTCTGGCAAAACAAAGACCTGATTGTATCTGGAAAATCCATCAACCATATATATTATGGCTACTCCTATCACCTTCTGTAATATGTGCTCCATCTTGGGTAAAGGGTAATTATCCTTCTTTAAGATTCTGTTCATATTTCAGAAATCAACACAAAGTCTGATTTCTCCATTCTTTTTTCTTACTAGGACCAAATTGGCTACCCATTCAGAATACCTCAAAGGAATGATAATTTTTTCATCTAAAATATTCTTAACTTCTTTCTCCATGACATGCAACAACATAGGATTGATCTGCCTCAAATTTTGCCTGAAGGGTTTGGTGTTTTCTTTTAATGGGATCTTGTGCTCTATTATGTTTGTGTCATAAGTTATGAGATCTTCATAAGCCCAAGCGAATACATTAGAAAATTCCTTCAACAACTTAGTATATTCTTCCCTTTGCTCTTCTGATAGGTTTCTTGATATTTTGACATATTTAAGATCCTTTTCAGTGCCCACATTGCACTCAGTTATATCTGCATCATCAGTGGATACCTTCCCTTTCAATACCACATCATTCTCATCAAATAATCTTTCCAAAGTAACCAGTCCCTTTGGTATATGATTGCTAGGCAACTGCACAATATGATAATTAACAATTTTATTAAGGAAAACATCAGCATGAGGAGTGATTTATGAGTCATGATCCTGATCAATGTGTAATGCAGAAAATTCATCAACAGTCTCAAGAAAAATTTTAAGTTCTAAATCATCTTCAAACACCTTCCAATATTTTACATTGTCCGGTATAGAAGGTCTGTATTTGACTTCTACATCATACTTGATTTTTGGTGGTATAGGAATTCTGAAGTTGCTTGCTAATATAGCCAAAGAATCAGCCATGGTATTATCTTCTCTAGGAATGAATGATATATTAAAAGTAGAGAAAAAACTGTCCACCAAATCCCACACTTTATTTCTGTAAGATCTAAGCCTAGGGTGCTTTGTTTGATAAAGATTTTTACTCTGATGGACTATCAATTCAGCATCCCCAAAAACTGACAGTTCTTCTATCCCCATGTCTTTAGCTTCCCTCAACCCCAATACAAGAGCCTCATACTCTGCCACATTATTAGTAATCTCAAATTCTAGTTTATATGACAAAGATATAGTTTCTTGAGTTGGTGAGACAAACATCACCCCAACACCAACACCTTCCTTGGAAGAGGCTCCATCAAAGAACATCTTCCAGAGAGAAGTGGTTAGAAGAGGCTCCTCATAAAAGTTGATGGAATATTTTTTGATTTCTAAAGGGGCTTCGCATCCGTGAGCTGAAAAATACTAGATCCCAGATCTGTATCAAAGGAAAAAATAGGGTGATTTGTGGGGTTTTCTTCATCACTAATGATGTAAGCCAATTGAGCTTTCCTGTAAAGTATTCTATGCTCTCCCCCAAAAACATGAATAGTAGCATAAGAGAGATCCATCTGCAAGGTCCCCCCAAGTCTTTTTATCTAGGATCTTGACAAGAGCATGCCAAACTTGGGGGTAACATCAACAACCACAATATCCATAAGTATACTCTTCATGGGAAACTGAAATAAGGTCACCACCATATCCTTAATGACTCCAAGATACTCAACTTTTCAAGAGTCAAAAGAATATAAGTCATGATAAGTCTTTGTGATTTCTAACCCAAGTTCATCCATAACAGATTTTGGCATAAGATTGTGGGATGCCCCTGAATCCATAAGACAATTGTGTAGCACCTTATCATGAATATTCAGTGATGTATAGAAAGGGGGGGAGGAATCATCCTTGTCTTCTATCAATGGACCTAAAATCACTACTGGTTTTTCATCTTGCAGATTTATTGAGTCAGTGGCATTTGGAGATGATTCTGGCTGTAACATTTTGGATAAATATTTTTTAAAATCCTCATTTTTTATCAATTCCAAAAAAGGTACATGGATATTTATTTTCTGGATCTCATTCTCAAAACTGAAGGAAGGGGAAGGCTTCAAGATCTCTTTGGTTTCAGGAGAAGGATTTCTGATTAGAACTTGAGGGATTTGAGAGTCTTTTTCCTTACTAGTCACTGTCACAGCCTTGGCTGAATCTTCTCTTTGAGCAGGCTGATTAGGGGGATTTGTTTTTTCTTCATTCTTTTTAGATCTCAGATTATATCTATTAGTGTTTTCTTTTGTTTTCTCTCCCTTACTTAACTCATTAATTTGAATATCCATCAAGGATTGCTCATAAGAGGATTGAGTCAAGTGTGGGGATGGGTATGTGTCACCTAAGTAGTGAATTTTAGGATCAACTTCTACCTCCTCTTCTTCTTCATCAACAACTAAATTATTTTGAAAAGGAGCTTGTACCCTCTGATCATCTCTTTCTCTGTTTCTGGGATCTCTAGGAAGGATTTGGGGAGCATTATTTAGTCTCCTGAAGTTACCTCTATTTTTAGTGTTTTGAGCATTTCTATATGTCTATCTCCCTTCTGATTTAAACTTCTCAATCTCGGTGGAAAGAGATTTTACTAATTTGGTCAGCTCATCTACTTGAGAATGGACAACAGTAGAATCATAAGTTGAAGCTTCAACTCTGTTTTTTCTCCTATCCTTATCATATTTCCCCCTAAGCTTATCTGATGACACTATATTGGATTCTACCTCCAAGGTAGCATCTTGCATATGAACTAAGGAAGGTGGCCTTCTTTCTCTTAAAAGGAGGCAGAATTCAGAATCAAATGCACTGGCATAAGTGATTTTTGCATAGGTTTCAGTGGGTTTTATCTCATAATGGATCTTGTTATACATTTTGTTAAATCTTTTAGAAAAGTCAGAGACAAACTCTCCTTCTTTCCTTTTCAAGGACCCAAATTCAGTGATGTAGTACAAAAAGTCCTTTTTGTCCCCCCAATGCCTCAAGAAGGCTTCATCCAATCCTTTAATACCAGTAATGGATCCAGGGGCCAGACCCCTAAACCACTTCCTAGCCTCACCAAAAATACTTTGGATGAAAAACCTCATCCACACATCCTCATTTTCAATATTTTGGTTATCTACATAGCTATAGAAATCAACAAGATGTTCCTCAGCTGTTATATCTTCCTCTCTAGTAAACTTGGGCATGTATTTCAAATAATCTCCAGGAGGGAGAGCATTCACTGGCTGGGGTAAGACTAGAGGAGCGTATCTTGCAACCACTATAAAATCCATCCTATTTGCAGGGGGGTTAAGAACTGCCATTTGATTTTGGATTCTTGGTGAACAAGAAGGAGAAGAAGGCTTGACTATTTGCAGATTAGGAGAGGAATAAAAGTATCAAGGGGGGGTTTCAGTTTTCACAGTATAGGGCTGGGTCTTGGAAGAAGATGGTAACGTCTGAAAAGGGGATGGAATTTCCACTTCTTTGGCAGCAATTTTTTTAACAAAAATAGGTGTAGCTAAGCCTAAAGTAGGGAAATCTTCAAGACTATCAAGACTGAAAAACTTTTCAATATCAGGGGAGAAGAAAATGTCATTTTTTTCTTCTTTCAATTCAGTTTCAAAGGAAGAGTATTAAACAGGAAACTCTTCAAAATCAAGTTTCTTAGATACTTCAACAGAAGGTAAAGAAATCTTACTTGATAAAAGAGATGGAGTATCAAGAGTGGAATCAAGAAACTGACCAGAATCACTTGTAGCAGCAGAAAATCTTTTCCCTTCTTGATTATTTTTTGTGGGTTAGCCTCAGATGGAACCAAAGGTAGTTGTGGATTTGATCTCGCATGTTTTCCTTTAGGTTCCAGAGTTGAAACAATGGAGTCACCAGGTGCAAGATGCAATCTTCAAGATATTGAGTTCTAATGCACCTTTAGTACTAGTATGTTGTGTCGGTAAATCCCCGGGAAAATTATTCAAATCGTCCCCGACAACGGCGCCAAGAATGTTAGCACTAGGATTCACCTTCAGATTGCATGGAAGGCAAGCCTAGTACCCATCAGGTTTATGTGTAAATGTAAGAGTGTTTTATGGGGTCAAATGGAAAGGGACTCAAAATGATAATGTTCCAACTCAGATAACAGGGCTATTATGCACCAACAATCAAGGTCTTGGCTAACTTCAATTTGTGATTGGGAGTAAATATGAATAGAGGGAAGAATTGAAAGAGAGGGATATAGGGGCTGCTGTAAACATCAGGTCTACAAAAGCCTAAGGAAGAAATTTTCTTACCACAAGATCTTCTTGAACTCATAAACTAAGAAAGCTAAATAAATGTCATGATAATATAATGATCAAACATCCACCATAACATCACCACAACCATTCATGTGAATCATTCAAAGCATGAACATTTAGCATCAGAAGCAAGAGATGAAAGAGAAGTTGATTTCTATTAGTCAAAAAGTCTTAAGTCCACTACATAGCTAGATCACAGCCAGTTCATCAAAATATTACAGTCTAAGGGAGCCTTGCTCAATCATCTGAACCTACTAAAGCAATTGATCTATCTATTTATAACAAAAGGGAGGAAATAGTTGGAGGTAGGAGATGGCCTCATTCCCTTGAAAATATCTAAACATTTATTTGATATAACAACTTATCTATCCACCTATGCTATAAAACAGGAAAATGTTGTTGACTAATCCAACCATTCTTCAAACTGATTTGATTCTCTCTTGCTGTGCAACCTCCTATTTTTCCATGTGTCTTTTAGGAGCATGTAGTTGTCCTCATAATGCCAGCTGTTGTTTCCACAATTTTCTTCATCATCATCCATCCAAAAAGTTGTTGGCCTGACCTTCCTAGATCCTTGGTGTTTGTTGGTAGCTTCCTTGGGTAGAAAATCTAGGTAGTGCACTACAAGGAGAAAAGGTAGCGCCTGTAGGTAGCGCCATTGTGCTGCATTTGTGTACAGACTCTGCTCTATGTGAAATATTAGGTAGCACCTGTAGGTAGCGCCCTTGTGTTGCACATGTATGCCAACTCCATTCTTTGTGAAATATTAGGTAGCGCCTGTAGGTAGTGCCCTGTGTTGCACCTATATGCCAACTATGTTCTCTACCAAATATTAGGTAGCGCCTGTAAGTAGCGCCACTTATGTTGTGTTTGTGTGTAGGTCTAGGTAGCATTGTCAAAAATGCAGCGCCTTCAATCTTGACCATGTGCAGAGAAATTGATGGCCTTTCATGATATCAAACCCCTTTTACTTAGGTGTCTTGGCAGTACAAAAGGTGGTGCATTTTACCATTTAGGGAGTCAACACTTAGCAAAAAACCCAAAACTTTGATAGTTAAACGCTTAGAAGCCTGTATAGATGGAAGAGGTAATATTTGAATATCAATTAACCCTCCCAAAAAGGAACCATCCTAAAAAATGGGGCTTACCTTTTACCAGCTATTTTGTCATCTTGACACTTAACCTCACACTCTTTCTGGTAAAAAGAGGATCTTCAATTGGCACAACAAATTTCTTCTTCTTAGCATTGGCAGGATTTTTCAGTGTAGGTGTGCTCTCCTTAGCTGTTGGTTTGTCATTCTCAATGGAAGCTTCAACCAACACCTGCAAATTTCTTTGGGCTACCCCATCTTGAAAGTGCTTCAACTCTACCTTTAGCTTCATGTTCTGCGACTGAAAGCTCTGTTCTTCTTGTAAATATTCTTTAACTGTCTATGAAGGGGCTGGGACCTTCTTGCTGTGAACCTTGCCAAGTCAAGGGTGTCACTGTATCCATCCATAAGCTCTGTCAGAAATGGCTTCCCTTTTCAACTGAGACACCTCTTTTCTTGCCTCCCTAAGTTGCCTGACGAGTCTTTTGAAGATATGATTGTCTGGAGGAGAAGTAACATGCACAGTCTCAATAGATTTTTTCTTAGTCTCCTCTTCCATCTGCATGGGAAGTGTCTTGTCTACCTCATCAGGTTTCATGGTGGCTTTGATTTTACCTTTCTTCCTTTGCATAGGGGTTTCTTCTTTTCTTTCCACAGGCTTCTCAAAGTCTTTCACAGAGGTTTCATCTTTTCTCTCCAAAGGTCTTTTAGTACCTTTACCCTTCCCTTTCTATATAAGGGCTTCTTGTTTCTCTTCCACAGGATTTTCAATGCTTTTTCCCTTCTTCTTTTGAATAGGGGTTTTTGGTAAAGACTGCTCTTTGAAATCCTCCTTAGGAATTGATGACCTTGTGAAAGGTCTTTTACCATTGATTTCGACTACTGGAAGAGAAGAGGGAAAGATTAGCTTCTTCCCTTTCTTGGATGTATCTTTAGTAGAAGAAGGAACCTCTTCTAACCCTGGTGGAGGAGGCGGTGAAAAATCTCTTTGTGGAGAAGGAAAAAATTCCTCTTCAGCTCTTGTGACCTGCTTGCTGACCTCTGAAACTTGAACAGAGGCTCGACTCTTTCTCTTCCTATTGGTCCTTGCTTTAGTGACATTGGTGGGTGACAAAGGAATTTCCTTCTATGATTGAGGAGTTGATGCTAGATCCAACTTGAAATGAGAAGTAACACCAAAATGCTCCCATGAAATATCTTTCTTACCCAATTCCTCAAAGACTAGCATTCTGATCAATCCAGAATGGAAAAGGCTAGAATCCACATCTTTATATTTGGCTTGTATTCTGTCTGACATCTTACCTATACTTCTTAACAAGTAATAGGGAATATTCATCTCAACCTTACCAGTAAAATGTAGCAACAACCTTACATGGTACTGGTACAATGTGTTAAATCTCCCTTCACATGCAAAATATCTCTGTATGATCTTCAATATTCTGTCAAACTGTTCAATCAATTGACTCCTTGGCATACTTTTAGACAAATCATTGGCTTGATATTCATGTTTAAAAATATCTTTAGCATAGGCTGAACTCAAATCCATGGCTTTGAACCAATTTTCACCTGTAATGGGGATCCCTGTTGCAGCTGAGATAAAGGCTTTAGTTATCTCAAATTCCAAATCCCCAACCTTGGTTTTCCTGCCATCAAAATGTAATGAAAACTGTCTTGCTACCTCTGGATGGCCTCTGTGCATGTTCTGACAGAAAGAGAGGCACCCTACTCTTTGAAAGACCTCTCTTTCCATGTGCTCTGTATCAAAAAGATGCATATCCACCGGTTCTTTCCTAACCACCTTGCCAACTTTGTGTGTCTTCCTCGATTGAGGAGTCTCCATGGATTAGAATGAGGGATTTTTGAAAGGCCTATGGTATAGTAATAACCAGGAGGACTAAAATCGGGTTTAAACTATACAAGGTTGGCCTTTCAAATAGACTGGTGCTAGTGAGCCAAGTTTTGGCTGTGGGAATTATGCCTTTGGACTTGGACATGTATTTGAGAATCTAAACAGTGAGGGGGTAATCCAAAAATGGCTCTTTGCAATTGAGTAAAAGTGTTAGACTCTAAGATGAAATGAAGCAAGGGAGGCAGAGAGGGTTTAAGCAGTGCCTCTAGGTAGCGTAACACATACACAGAGGATAGGATATTTGCAGGCTTTCGATTTCAATGACTAAGGCAGGTAGCGGTAATCAGACTTAGATACAGGCAATGGAGATACAGGTCTGAAAAAGAGAGAAGACAAGGCTATCATGCAAAAACGAGTCCCTTACGACTATGCAAACTTGACAAACCAAAACCAGAGTGCAAATTTCTTGTGAAAATTAATATGCAAAGTAAGCAACACGGGATACCTGTGGAGAAGACACCTGTTGAGATCTTCAACGCAATCTCAGGATGAAATTGCGAAAACTTCGGCCCTCGAATCTTTCTCAGCATCAGATTTTCTTGCCTTGTTGTAGCCTGATAAGAACTTATGAATTTGCACATCGCAACACTGTTGAGTTTTTCAAACTTTGAAACCATTACCAGGGCTCGTAAATGCAAGATCTTGAAGGAATATTTAACCAACTTCTGGCACTAAAAACAAGGGACATGAAATCAGTCGTGGCAATCATGACTCGAGGTGGAAGTATAATGAACTGGATAGGTGCTACATAACTGTCTGATGAGTAGGCAACACTTCCAATTCAAAAAATGATTGGATAGGTAAGCAAGGAGAATGAGGCATGCCTACGAGATCATGAGTGAGGAGAAAGGTGTGTCACATCAGTCTAATCATTGGAGGGATCGATCTAGGGACAAGTCATGAAGGGGACCAAAATAATTCATGAGCTAAAATGGTTCTAGGACAAAAAATCAAATTGAAGATCAAACTAGAGCTAAGACTCAAAACTTTAATCATCTAAGGGGTCCTACCACACATAAACTTTAAAGGGATGATACTTTAAAAGAAATTTAAAATCTAAAGCTTAAAAAAGGATTGAAAACAAACTAAAAGACCCAAGGC
>SNQJ01S0226933.1:0-14567 GCA_010110895.2 Picea sitchensis | reverse complement strand
AAGAAGACATGAAATCATTTCATTTTTCCATTGCCAAAATACCAAAAATAAAAATGTAGGCATGAAGTCATTTCATTTTTCCATTGCCAGAATACCAAATATAAAAAATAAAGACATGAAATCATTTCGTTTTTCCATTGCTAAAATACCCAATATAAAAAATGAAGGCATGAAGTCATTTGGTTTTTCCATTACGAGAACACGAAATATAAAAAGTAGACAGGGAATCAATTCATTTTTTCATTTCCTTAATACCAATACAACACAGACAACAGTAAGAGAAACACAAGGATCCAATGGGAAAAGCCATGGAAATGATCGCAAGGATGCTATCAGTCAAGGCGCAAAGAAAAACCAACCAGGATGCAAGATAATCCATATGTAGAGGTCTTTGTCAGATGGCGAAATCAACAATCATCCAAGAACAAGAACGAAAGTAGATGGTTTATCGGAATGTCCTTCGCTCATTATCCATGCATAGGAAAAGTAGGGCATTGAGATCCATATGTTTATTAACGTCAAAGTGACGACTGAAGATCAAGCTCCTGGCCGACTGCTCAGGCGAGGATTGATGAGATAGGGACGAAGGGAAAAACAACCACAAACTTCACAAATCAATACACCCAAGGCAGTCAATACATGTCAGGTATCAAAGGCCATGGGAGCCAATCAATCATGAAGCTAGGCTAAGGGAAATTTAGTCAAAAACTATAATGCTAGATAATCAATTTACTTTCCCACTAAACATGCAGATCCAAAGAATATTACTACTACATTCTACCATACAAAATGAAGAAAGCATATCGTTCCGTGATCACCCACTCTGAGTTGATGTCCCACTTGCTTCATACAACAACCGCTTTCCAACCGACGAGACTTCATTGGTACCTCCCAGCCAATGCTAGGGGTACTCTTCTTCTCCCATAACCCCTAAAGCCGCAAAGGGACCATGCACGCTAACTAGAGAATCAACTAGCTCCCAGCTCACCTCGCAAGGCTGAGCTACCACTCCTCATCAGGCTGGGTATCCCAACCCCCACAAGCTAAGTCAGCCAAGTAGATATTTCTGCAGCGTAATGTTATGCAAATAGAGGAGATCCTTTGTCCTTCTCCTCCCTTCAATATATAGCGTTTTGAAGTCCCTTGCTTTCCCAAATCCCATTTTATTTAAAGTTTAACAAATTAATTCATAAAATTCCTCCTCGTACATGTGTCACCAATCCCCTTCTTTCCTCCATAAATTAATTTATGTAATTAATTAACTACCCTTATTTCCCTCACCCACCTAGAGTCACTCCTAGAATTGCTCTTAAGTGGCCCAAAATTCTCTTACAGGTTTTAATGACTTTCACCATTATTAATTTGTTAATTCCGTTTAAAATTAGAAAGCTCTCAAATGTTAGATACCTTACTAAGTTCGACTTTCTTCTTTTCCCTTTGTGTTTCCCCCTTCTTTTTATGTTTCCCTATTTTCCAAGTTTCCTGAATATTCTAGATTACCCTCTTTCCCCTTTTCATTTCTACACCTACCAGAACTCAATTTGGTAGGTGTAGAAATGAACTTTTAATTATCCTTAATATAATAATTATATATATATATATATATATATATATATTTATATATTTATAAATATATATATATATATATATATATATATTATATATATGTAGATTCTTTTCCCTTTTTTTTTAATAAAAGATAGAGAAAATTCTACCACTAGAAAATTAGGCCAAGACTTTAATTTTCATGGGTGACATTTTATTAGAGGAATTTTTTTAAATCTTTCTCAGCCAGCATTATTAGTCCTAAAGACCATGCAGGTTCATTCATTTATCATTACTAACGTGATGTGTCCTTTTGGGATGCACTAGGTGCTCAAAGGGTTATACTAGCCTCTTTCCATTTTTCTTGTGTGACATGCCCTTCAAGATGCAACTTTGTGCTCCTAGGGTGCCACTCGCTAGCTTGAATGTTTGGTAGACATCTATAAACCCTAGAGTCAATACTCCGCAAGTTGATATTGTGGGATACTAAGGGCCTCAAAGAAATAAGGCCCCTTGGCCAAAACATACAGAATCATCTTGGTATCCAGAGTTTTTCCCTCCTTGACATACATTAGGTCCTATGAACTTGAGTAGCGTTTACACCTAGAGTTTGAGCCAATATGGGAGGAGTGCTAAAGGCATATGTTGTGGCATGGTTTTTGTCCACCTCTCCCTCAACCTCTCGGTAATTAAGTGCATGACCCCTTTACTCCACATGTGATGCTGGTTTTGCAAGCTATCATCGGACTGCATCATCAACGAATCATGTCGGAATATATCCATATCATATCCTTTAATCATATGCACTAATATCACATATGAAACAATCAAACCCTAATAGGTACCTCCACAGAATCGATCCAAAGTCCGAGGGGTTCCATCAATGCCTCTCTACATCCTTGAGGGTTCAAGATCCACGCGCACTAATTAAAACCGAGGCCAATAGCACATGTCTATGTCAATCGCAGGTAAAAAAAAAATGTCATCAACCCATAATGTCTCATAATAAAAATCAATTGTTTAGGTATGGTAATGTATGGATCCGCTAGCGGTGAGAGTGTCCTCAAAGAATAAGTTAAGCTCGATTACTTAAAGAGGGATGTTTCATACGCCCCCTATTGGTATGAACTTCGTCCCTAAGTTTCACATTAGAAGTGCCAAAAATGTCTATGATAGTATGATAATCCTATCTATCAAAACGAAAATGGAAGCTGTTGGTTCATATCATATGCATCCTCCCAAAGTCAGAGTCTGGAGACCATAGTTGTCCCACTATACCTTGACCTTCTCTACCATCTGACAATGGTTGTCAGATGAAATGATCAAGATGCATATTGGCTCATCCGTGAGCACCCCCTCGTCTAATACCTAAAAGAAACTCATGTGAATAACATGTGGGATCACTAATATAATGTCTCTAAAAAAATACACGAAAAACATCCACCACTTTCATATAAAATAATCTGACAGGCTATTAGATAGGCGAGAATCCCCTTTTTCTCAATCTCGAAGGTCCCATGAACCCTAGGAAAGAGTTTATCTCCTTTTCCAAACTTGATCGAGCTCTTATGTGGTTTAACCCATAAGAACACTCGATCATCAACCTCATAAGCGTGAATTCGACCACGATGCGCATCCAACGAAGAAACTCTTGATCCTGTAGCTTCTTCTAATCCTTTGTCTTATTGTTTTCATTTGATCTTCCATTTCTTGGATGCTTTTTGGTCCCAACATGACCCTATCCTCAAGCTGATCCCAACTCAAAGGCGTCTAACATGGTTTCCCATAAAGGATCTCGAATGGTGCCATCTTAATGCTTCTTTGGTAACTGTTATTTATAAGAAAATTCCAGTGGTAACAATTCTTCCCAACGCTTTGTTGGTCCATCCACATACATGTGCAACATGTCCTCCAAGGTTTAATTCATTTGTTTGGTCTGCCCAGAGTCATTCTCGGGTGATACATGCGTCTTGAAGTTAAGTTGGGTTCCCAAGGCCTCTTGGAAACTCATCCAAAATTGTCCAGGTAAACAAGTCCCACAATTAAGGATATAATCCTCTTAGGTATGCTATACATCCTCACAATATCATCAGTGAAAACTCTAGCTATGTCAAATTGCCTAATATATGTTGTCGCGCCTTAGAAATAAGAGTGAGCACTCTTCATGAGAGCATCCACTATTATGAAAATCAAGTCATGTATCCTTACACTGTGGTGGAAATCAAAATGGAATCAATGATAACCTCCCATTTTAGATTATGTATGGAACAACTTGTGGTTGTAGTAATCCTTGCTAGGTAATACATGTTGACTTCACCCTCTTGACATTCTAGACATTTGGCCATATAGTTGACTATATATGACTTCATTCCCTTCTATAAGAATAAAGTATTAATGTCTTCCTTCATCTACACGTGACTCAGAGTGGCCAGAGCCATGTACACTACTCTATGAGCCTCTCTCATAATCAAGCTCCTCAACTCGTCATCAGTGGTAAGTAAATCCGATTTTAAGCCTCATAAACTATCGTCCTGAAAAGAAAATCCTTCAAATCTTGGTACCATCGGTGTGTTTTGTCCGATAAAACCCTGCGACCTCTTTGTACCAGTCATCATCGTGCTTTAGAGTTAGAATATTTTCATGTAGATTCTTCTAAAGAGGCAACAACGAAAAGATGTGTGGTCTCGACTCAATGCATCTACCACTTGGTTCACTTCACATTTCCTTTTATGTAAGTAATCTCAAGATCGTACTTGCTAAGTAATTGACCAATATGCGTTTGTCACACATTAGTCACTTTGTGTAAATGTGTGTTGTAGTCCATGGTGATCCATCTTTGGGTTCAAAGTTTCACCCAACAAGGTAGTGTCTCCAAAATTTCAAGGCATAAATGATGGCTAACAACTCCAAATCGTTACGTAGCATAAGTTCTCCTCATGCCTTCTCGGTTTCCTTGAGATGTAGGCGATCACTCAACTATCTTGCATCAAGACTACGCCTAAGAATTCCTTGGATGCATCGGTGCATCCACGAATTATGTGTCAATAATGAGGGACCTTTAGTATCGGCGTTGTTGTCGATAGCTCCTTGAGCCTCCAAAATGCTTCCGCATATTTTACATCCAAACAAAATTCTTGTTTTCTTACACGTAATTACGTGTCGGAGGATTTTCTATCCTTGAAAATCCCACTCGAAGGTCATGTCGATGGTATCCTTCTAGACCCATGAATCTATGTACTTCTATGATGTTCATCGGTGCAGACCATTCCATAAAATCCTCGACCTTGGTTGGATCCATGACGATATCTTTGTTGGAGATGATATTCCCTAAGTAGTGAATCTTTGATTGATAAAATGAGCATCTGGATAACTTCCCATACAATTTGAGCTCTTGCAAACAATGTAGTACCAAGCAGTAAGAAGTGCTTCTCATTCTCCTTAGATCATCCAAAGAGTAAATCAATATATCATCAATATTAGATACAGATGAACTTGTCCATCTATAAAATGGAACACCACATTCATGAAACTCATAAATACCCACAGGTGTTTGTTAGTCCAAATGGTAAAAAGGTAAACTCATAATGTCCAAACCTCATCTTAAAGGTCTTGGGGACATCATCCTCCTTGATTCGTAGTTGGTGATACCCTACTCGCAAATCAATCTTTGAGAACCTTTATTTGCACCCAGCCTTCATCTGATCAAGCAGATCATGAATCCTCAACAACGGATATTGATTCTTGATGCTAGCCTTGTTCAATTAATGATAGAAATCAATGCAGAGATAGCTCCATGACCCATCCTTCTTTTGTATGAAATATGAGGCACACCCCATGGTGTGAGACTTGGGACGTATCAGTCCTTGGTCCAACAATTCCTTCAGTTGCATTCTCAACTCTTGTAACTTTGGAGTCGACATCCGATAAGGTGTTCTAGATATCGGTTCAATTCCTTGTTTAGGTATATAGTAAGCTCAATTCCCTCTCCGAGGCATCTAGGTAACTCCTCGGAAAGATGTCTCAAACTCTCCTGCCACCCGAGGAGGTTTTCTAGACCATGCACTATTCCCTTCTAGATTTAACACAAGGATGTAAAACACATCCTTATGCATGCTCTTACGAAGCGCAAGGAAGAGATGAACCTCAAGGAAACTCCTCAGTTATTGCCTACAATCACATGTCTCTATCCCTAATCATGGACCAAGCTCAACCTTTTCATCTTACACAATTGAGTAATAGCCTCATGCGATTCAACCGGAATCCATATTAGATCGCGGTGTCGCCAAGATCCCTGGGATCATGACATTATAGGTTTATTACAGTGACAAACTCTCAGTTGGGATACAACCATAACTTATACTCCAAACTTTTTAACTCGAAGCCATCTCTCTGAAGCTAAACTCGTCTTTGTTGACTTCCTTTACCTTAATCCTTTTTTGGCATTTACCTAAAATGAAACTCTTTGTAGCACCGAGATCTATCAATATACCAAGGGTCTGGTCAGTGACAATACATGTCATCTCGAGCACTATAGACTGATGCTCAGCCTAGGTTATTCATCACTACATGAATATGATGGGCCTTACCCAAATCTCCACGGTAGTGGGTCTAGCTGATCATTCCTCTAGTCCTCTCCATGAGGGAAGTGTTACTAGTGTTGGCTCCCCCCCACCGTCCAACATCACTTCTTCGATCAATTAGTCATGTTGCACGAGTAGAAGATGGCAGCCCCATCTGACCTAGAATCTTGGTCTATTACATTTGAATAGGCTGAACTATGTTGTAAATTAGGCGTTGCTACTAATGTTGTGGTCCCTGATATGGTGTCCGCTGCTGAGGTGGCGGCCGTTGGGGTGTAGTGAACGTGTATCCCCTCTGGAAGTCACGATACCCTGGCGTGTGTCTCGTTGGTGTCTGGTGCTATGGCATTCGATATGAACCTTGCCCTGCTGGTCTTGATGGAGTGTTGGTTTGACCCCCACTAATAAGCTCCTCCTGCTGGGGTCTTACGGACAACATTGTGTAATGTTTGAGGCATCAAAATCCTAACCTTTGCCGCATTATGTTGCCATTAAAGAATTTGAACATGAACACAGTGACCTTAAGTTTCTAAGCTGTTGAGATCACCCGAGCATACCGGAGAAACTTCATAAAATGGGTTGCATACTCAAACACCGTACAACCTCAGCATCGAGCGTTGAACTCATTGAGTTGATGTTTAATGAATTCCTCTAATAGGTACCTCTCTTGGAACCATTCCCATGACCGTCTTCGGCTGACCATGTTTAGTTATTGGTAGGAGCATCTTCCACCATAGAAGTCGTCCCCCTTAGGTTGAAAGACTGTCATGAAGACCTTCATGTTGGAGGTATAATTAAGAAGTGCAAAGAACATGTCCTTATGTTTTCCAACCATGCCTCAGAGGCTGTGCCATCCGGGCACCAAAGAACTCAGGAAAATTTACCTTCGAGTTCGGTGACTTCTATCTTGTTGGAGTGTGTGGGGGATGCTTGGGGGATGCCAACACTCTGTCCCTCATATTTTTCCAAGCGGTTGATCAGTGCAACAAGATCCTCTTAAAAGACCTCATCAAACCAACCACATCACCTATTGCTCTGCTCCTTCTGAAAAATTGTTGGCTTCCCTAGGGGGTTAGACCCCTCAAGCGTGGATGCTACTAGAGGAGTCGTCCAGCCTCCTCCCCTAGTACTTTGTCATATGCCTCTGCGGAATCCTCTAACCATTATTACCTCCACAAGTACAAGTCAACTTAATTAGAAATCATTATAATCAAAACATATCAGCGAAAGTTGTAGTGATCCCAAGTCCGCGGCTTGAACACGGATCATTACCATATAACATCCGATTATTCGTCCATGGGCAAAAGCCAATTTTTTTAGATTTAAGGGGGCATGAAGGAAATGACAACAAAATTTTGACCAAACCACGGATGGCAGAATAGAAACCGCAGCCAAGAAATAGGCAGCGATGACACCACACGGGCATAGGGGCAATCGAGCAAAATGAGCCGCGGAATAGCAGAGTGAGGATGACTAACTTCCTGAACCAAAAAAGACACACCTACAAGATAAGGGACAACTTCCCCTTCCCTGAAAAATGACATTGACGAACAATACTAGAACCTCAAGGCTCGTGTACTTAATGCCTGAAGGCGTTCGACCCTTGAGCCAAGTCAACATATGATGCTCAACAACACTCACATGGTAGGCACCAACTCCGACTAGGATATCATTCACCACTAACCCATAAGGTACGACATCATTCTTGCATCAAGAATCATGTGGATTTCCCGAATAGATGTGTCCAACCAACAGCAGAGCAAACATAAGCTATCTATACCAAGGGATCTAGATAAATCTGACGCACTAGGAACCAAATACTGTCTAGGAGACTATACCTACCCCCACCCAAAAGGTCGACGAGACACAAGAAGACGAAGACAAGGGGGGTGACGAGTTACATGACATCGTCCTCGACCCCACCAATGACCCAAGCTAACCGATCCATTATTACATTCTAATTTAACATGGGTTCCATTCTAACTATGCACATCAAGTTACAATTTGTTTTGGCATGATTATCCATCTAATTTTAGCAAGTCTAAATTATAAATCGCCCTTTAAATTAACATCAGATTAACATTAAATAAAATCCAATCAATCGTTCTACATTATAACTTAGTCATTAAATTCAATCAATAGCATCAATTATGAATCAGTTCGACAATTCTTCATCACAATGATTAAATCATCAAATTCAATCCAAATAACATCAACTACGAATCAATTCAGCAATTATGCATCACAATTTAATAAAAACATTTAAAGACAAACACGGGCATTCCCACAGCGATCTCAGGTCTCAATATAAAATGACAATGGTCGTGGGTAATTCAACCCATATCAGCCATCTTTTAAAGAGACAAAACGTAGAATTCCCATGATCCAATAACAATAGGTTGCAATGCTTAACTCAATCTTCAACAAGGGAAAAAAATCACTAGCAGGTAAAAAAAATGCATTGAGAGGGGTGAATTGTCGGGAACAGAGTAAAATAAAAAGCTTGAGAAATTCTTAGGTACAAGAAGGCTTAGAAATTTAATTGTTTTCCATTACCAAATTGCCAAATGTAAAAATGTCAGGCATGAAGTCATTTCGTTTTTCAATTGCTAGAATACCAAATAATAAAATGTAGACATGAAATCATTTTGTTTTTCCATTGCTAGAATACCAAATATAAAATCTGAGGGCATAAAGTCATTTTTTTCCATTGCTAGATTTCCAAATATAAATAACGCAGACATGAAATCATTTAATTTTTTTACATTTCAGAATATGAGATACAAAAAATGCGGGGCATGAAGTCATTTCATTTTCCATTGCCATAACACCAAATATAAAAAGTAGACAGGGGATAAATTCATTTTTCTATTGCCTTAATACCAATACAACGTGGACAACAGTAAGAGAAATGTAAAGATCCAATGGGAAAAGTCATGTAAAAATGATGTGAGATATACTGCTCCGATTGAAGGCATAGAGAAAAACCAACCATGATGCAAGATAATCCATACGCAGAGGAGGTATTTTTCAGATGGCGAAATCAACAACCAGCTAAGTACAAGAATGAAGGTAGATACATATGTCCTTTTCTCATTATCCACACACAAAAAATCAAGGCATTGAGATCCATGGGTCTATTAGCATTGAGCGTGTGTGAAGTAGATCACGATCCTGGCCAACTTCTCAGAAAAGGAATGTTGAGCTAGGTATGAAGGGAAAAACAACCAAAAACTTCACAAATCAGCCACCCAAGAGAGGTGGTCAAGACCCTCTAGGAATCGAGAAAACCATGGAACCAATCAATCATGAGGAGCTAGGCTAAAGAAAACTTAGTCAATAACTAGAATGCTAGACAATAAATTTACTTACCCACTAAACATCCAAATCCAAAGCTTATTACTACTACAATCTGGTACAAAATGAAGAAAGCATTACCATTTCCTGATCGCCTGCTCTGAGCTAATGTCCCGCTCTCTCCGTGCAACATTTTCTTGTGGAACAACGAGACTTACCAAGTACCTCCCAGCCAATGATAGGGGTACTCTTCTTCCCTATATCCCCACGAGCCACAAAGGGGCCGATACGTATGAGGAGAATAAACTAGCTCCCGACTTGCCTGCATGAGGATGAGGCTACCACTCCTCACTAGTGGGTATCCCAAATCCCATAAGTTAAGTCAGTCAAAGGATTTGTGCTTGATTAACATTACACAAACAAAGAGATCCTTCATCCTTCTCCTCCCTTAATTATATAGAGTTTCAAGTCCCTTACTTTCCCAAATCCCATTTTATTTAAGAGTTTAACAAATTGATTCATAGAAATTCCTCCCCATACATATTTCACCCATCCCCTTCTTTCCTCCATAAATTTATTTCTTTAATTAATTAATTACCCTTATTTCCCTCACCCTTAGGAGTCCCTTTCGTGAATCTCTCCTAGGGGTCTAAATTCTCTTACAAGTTTTAATGACTTTCCCCATTATTAATTTGCTAGCTTTCGGTTTGATTAAAAAGCTCTTAAATGGTAGATATTTTCCCTTTTCTTTTTTATGTTTCCTCTTTTCCTAGTTTCCTAATTATTCCAGATTTCCCTCTTTTTTCCCTTTTTGACATAGAGACTCAATTTGGTAGGTGTAGAAATTAACTTTTAATTATCCTTAATAATAATGAAATATTTATTTATTTATTTATTTTATTTTTATAAAAATATATATATATATATATATGGTTTATTTTTCCCCACTTTTTTATAAGATAGAGAAAATTCTGCCACTAGAAAATTAGACCTAGACTTTAATTTTCATGGCTGACATTTATTAGGGAATTTGTTTTAAAACTTTCTCATCACATTATTATTGCTAAGCCCACATGGGTTCATTCATTTATCATTAATAACACAATGTTCCCGCCGGGTGATGCAAAACCCACTATCCCTCCCTCGAGGTCTACCACGACCTCGGTCGAGGGATCTGCAATTACGGGCCGGGAGGCGTCTCTCGGATTACGAGCTGACCTCTAACACTTACTCCACAGAATCTTTTCTATATTTTAACCATGCAATATGGTTTTAGGAATGACCCCCATTGCTCGTGACTACATGCACAACGACCATCTTAGCTTGAAAGGCACATCTGTTTCACATCCCGGGGGTTTTCCAATGTAACGAGTCCCTAGTTCCTCTAGTCTCGAAACCACAATGAGGGATAGTGGAAGCTGGCTCCCCCCTTTCCCGGCTCCCGTGATCACATGCATATGAACACTAACTTTACTATAGACCTCTTTGGCCTTCTCCAAGGATTCAGGAGATAAAACTAGAGGCCAAGGATCTACGGTCCTAGATCCCCTTTGATCAATGGTGATGATCAATTGGGTGTTTTGCATTTCTGACCTGCCCCTCATGAGGTTTGTTCGTTCCTCCAAGTCACGAAAGAAAAAACACTTCCTTGTTGTGGATCGATGACTCTAAGCCTCCAAGATCTGACCACTGAATCCTTTGGGGATTTCATGGGTCCGATAGTCCTGACTCTTACCTTTTGTATCCCCAGTCATTGAAATCTGAAATAGCCCCACATCATGGTTCAACTATTCTAATCCCTCGAAGATCTGACCTCCTGGATCCTTTCGTGGTTTCACAGGTGAAGAGTCCCTGCTCTAACCCCTTGTACTCTCGATAGCCGAAAATTGATACACCTCCATGCTACAAATCCTTGTCTCCCAACCTATGAAGATCTGAGAGTCTATATTCTTTCGAGGTTTTTTGGGCCAAGAGTTTCGTCTCTTTCCCTTTTTGTTCCTGGTAGCCGAAAACCTAAAATGGGATCAATGAACTAGATCTATTTGGGTCCAATAGATATTATTCCCCCTAAGGGTCGATTGTTGAAAGGTCTCCCCACTAACATACTTGTAACTCCTCTTGATCCAGCAACTCACAAGATTTTGCATCACTCCCCGAAATCTCTCCACCATCCGTTTAGGTCCTCATGGGTCTTTCCTCCTGGGCATACATAATGTTCAAATTTGCCTACCTATCTCACCTCAGATGACCACTGACCCTTCACATCAATCTGAAAGTCAACAGTTCTCCCCCTCTTGAGATTTTTAATATTTTTAGACTTAGAAGAATTTCTAAGTCTGAAGGTTCGAACCTTTGCTTCTTCTGAAAAATGGATTCTTGGATCTCGAAAACACTTTCCAAAGTGTTGTTCCTCCTAAGCTTCGTCTCATGCAGTGGAACTCCGATTTCCCACACACTCCTTGCATCTAAGGAATCTCTGATAACTCATATCTGAGGGATTTCTCCGCAGAGAGAAATTCCCCTTGCATTCCCTTCTAGCTTGGTTCACACCTTGTAGAGATTTGATTGAAGAGAAACAATTGAAACCTAAAACCAGCATTTGTAGTTTCCTACCCTCCATAGAGACTCATTCACTTGCTCGTAAGAAAAAAAATATCAGGAAATTGCAAACATCTATCATACAATGTTTATTTGGTTCAATTTTCCTTTTGTTATATTCACAAGTGTCGAAATGGATACAAAATACACTCAAATTATAGTAGCTCAAAAAACTGAGATCTCCTGCTAACTCCCAATTCTCTCTTACAACTAATTTCTCTCTATATTTCATCCCTCCATCTGAGCATACAAGCTTCTACTTAAGTTGAAACAATTTCTAGGGTTTCCCCACGGCTGCTGCCTACTCTAAATTCATCCTATGCTATCTTAGTCCGATCGCATTCCAGGCCATAGACATAGTGGATACTCCTGCTCTTCTTGTGATTTTCAAATTGTGCATCAAAGGGTAAAATTAGACACTAGTTGAAGCATGCCTCCAAAGGTAAATTATGGCTGGCGAGTTAAGGCATATTTCAAAATGGTATGAAACATAATGTTGAATTTGTAGAAGAACTCCCACGTGTTGAGTGGTTTTGTTTCTATGTGCTTAGCAACAATGCTCCTACATCCCATACTCCCCTTCACAAGAAATTTATGGACTATCCATGAGCTCCACTATGGATTTTCCCTTCTTCTCGATAGAAGCTTTGATTTCTAGCCCGACATCTTCTATTGGTTGTCCCTTCCATTTGACTAGATACTCAAAATAGGTTTTTCTCCTGGCCTTCTTACCAATCCTCTGATCAACAGTTTTCTCCATCTACATATTTTTCCCTGCTTCTCGATAGAAGCTTTGATTTCCCAACTGACATCTTCAATTGGGTGTCCCTTCCATTTGACTAGATACTCAAAATAGGTTTTCCTTCTATCTTTCTTGCCAATCCTCTGATCAACAGTTTTCTCCATCTACATATTCTCTTCCACGGGCATTTGTTTCTCCCACTGAATCTTTCCTTGATCTTCCAACCCTTCTGTGTCATCTTTCCTGTAAGGATATAGGTATGAAACATTGAATATGGGTTAAATTCCCACACCATCTAGCAACTCAATCTCATAGGCGTTTGCATCAAACTTCCTCAAGATCTTACATGGTCCTATTTTTTTCAGCTTCAACTCGTTGTATGTTCCCCTAGGGAACCTTTCCTTCCCGAGATGTGCTAAAACCTGATCTCCTACCTCAAATTGAAGTTCCATCTGATGTTGATCAACTTTGTGCTTATATTTCTAGTTAGAACTCTCCAACTGTCCTTTGATATGTCTATGGAGTTTCTCCATCTCTGCAGCAAAATCCTCTTCTCCAACGCTTCGAATATCACCCTATTCCAAGTGTCTCAACTTAGATACTCCCCTTGGTTTCATTCCACATAGTATTTGGAATGGGATCCTTCAAGTTCTCCTATTTGGTGAATCATTGTATGCAAATTCTTCTTGTCGCAGAATCTAATCCCACTGGTTATGATGTTTAGTAACTAGACTCCTTAATAATTTTCCCAAACTTTTATTTACCACTTCAGTTTGCCCATATTTCTATGGGTGATAAGCTAAGTTGAAGGAAAAATCCACCCCCATATTCTTCCACAACATCCTCCAAAAGTGACCAACAAATTTTGTCTCTCTCTCTGAGACAATGCTCCTGGTTAGGCCGTGAAGTCTCACAACTTCTTTGAAAAAAATATTTTCAACATGTGTTGCGTCACTGGTATTCTAGCATGGGATGGAATGAGCTATCTTTGAAATCTATCCACTACCACAAATATGGAATTCAATCCTTTTTGTGTTCTTTACAATCCCAACAAAAAATCCATGCTTATTGCATCCGAAGGCCTCTCTGGTATTGGGAATGGTTGAAACAACCCAGTGTTCTTTCTTTTCCACTTTGCATGTTGGCAGATTATACATATGTTCACAAAATTTATCACCTCTATTCTCATACTTGGCTAACAGTATGAGTTTCTCAACTATGAAAACGTTTTATCATGGTTGAAATGTCCAGCCAATCCTCCACTGTGCTTTTTCTTCAGAAGATTATCCCTTATTGAGAATTTTGGTATGCACAATTGATTTCCTTTGAACAACAGTCCTTCCTGAATCATGTACTCTGTCCACTGACTTCTATCTCTCAACAAAATATTAGCACATGCTTCATGTGCCTCCTTGAAATTTGCTTCATCACAATACATGTCCTTAACGTGTTCAAACACCAAGGTCTTCACCTAGAATTCCTTCATGATGAAACATCTCATGCTTAACACATCAACAACCTTGTTAGCATTCCCAACAATATGTTTTATGACAAAAGTAAATTTTTTCATAAATTCAACCCATTTTGCATGCCTCTGATTCAGTTTTTTCTGTTTGGTTATGAGTTGTAAAGATTGGTTATTGCTATACAAGACAAACTCTTGCGGGACAAGATAATGCCTCCATTTATTCAATGCTTGAATTATGGAATAGAACACCTTGTCATATGTGGAGTATTTCTTCTTAGTCTCATTCATCTTCTCGCTGAAATAGGCAACAATTCTATTATCCTAACTCAAAATGGCT
>SNQJ01S0226930.1:13435-28003 GCA_010110895.2 Picea sitchensis | reverse complement strand
GAGACCACGATGGCTGAAGAAAGGTGGTGGAAGGCACCTGGAATGGTGGCGTTAACTTCCATGGAAACCAATACCATATTTGGACTTCACTGGCACGGAGAACCAAGAGCGACTCGCTGGCCCCAAATGAAATGACTCACCAAGTTGGTAGGTAAATGGCTCCTCATGAGTAATGAGGGATGGGGGTGAACCGCCCATCCGTAGATTCCTCAGACCTGACCACCACGAGGAATATCGTGCCACACGCAGCCTTGCCGAAAAGAGAAAAGACAGGAAGAGTGTGCGATCAGAGGGGGCAGACGCGAGGGAAGGAAAAAAAAGAGGAAAAGAAATCTGGAAAATATAGAGTAAGTGATAGCAGAGAAGAAGGAGAGTAACCTTCGTTCTCGGTCACTCATGAACAGAGACTCAGTCTCGCAGCATCGTGGTCTCAGATCGGGGGTGGCTAGTGGTAAATCCATTTGGAGTCGTTGAGCCTACGGTTGGGTGGAAACGAGCACCCCTCTCAGCAGTTGCATCACCTCTGGTGTTTTTCTAATAAGTGTTATATCTTGTATCTTGAAATTTATATGCTGACATGTATGCTCATAGTCTGTGCAATTTATGAATGGTTTGAGTAAAAGACTTTCTATGTGGTGTTTTGATCAGAAATGGTGGTTGCATTCTTTTATTGGAAGGACCACATATGGCTTATGTTTATAGATAGATTTATATATACATATATTGAACTAATTCGGACTTCAAGTCTACTTTTGGGAAATCTATGCCCTTATTCGTCTCCAGGATTACCCGGAATACATCTCTCCACAAAGATACCCTCTCTGGAAAGCTTACCAAGAACCTGAAAGAGGATTTGGTGGCACAAGTCTTAGCCATCCTGTGCGAGGAAGAATGATCCTCATAGATCCCAACATTTTGGCATTTCGGTACCCGGAGTACCCAAGGGTGAGTCCCCTTTCACTCGCAAGTCCTGAAACCTCGACTTGCAAAATACCGAATTATTAGCGTGGGGGTAAATTAAGAGTTTTCGGAGTTTCGGCACCCGGAGTATCTAGGTGCGAGTTTTCTTGTACTCACAAGTTCCGAAACCATGATTTATGAAATCCCAAAATGGCAATGTGTGGTTAAGTATCGATCGACAGGTGAGATCCTGTCGGAAGATATGAGGTCAGTCATGACCATTAGATTGGAGGAAGAAATGAGGGTGTTAAAGCCTCAACCCCTTTCCTTTTATCTTTGTAAGTAGTGAAGAAATCGGGACCGTAGATCCCCAAGGTCTGTGGGAGTATCTGACCATCCTTTTATAAGGGCATGTGGCGGTCGGTAAGCATTTCATCATTTTGACACTTAGGGAATCAAAGGGCAGGAACCCTGGTCATCGTGAGTCATGAAATCCTAACAACCAAAACCCCGAAATAGTTTAAAGTGTGGATAAGCATCGCACAACGAACGAGATTCTGTCGGAAGATCTGCGATCAGTCACGATCCTTAGATTGGAGGAAGAAACGAGGGCATTAAATGCCTCAACCTCTTCTTTTATCTTCGTGAGGAGTGGAGGAATTGGGAGCGTAGATCCCAATATCCGTGGAAGTTACCTGGATTGTCCATTTGTAGAGGACACATGGCTGTCGGTCAGTGTTTCGACACCCGGGAGACCAAAGGGCAAGAGCCCTTGTCTTCTCAAGCCGCAAAATCCCAGTAAACGAAACCCTGAATCGGTTTAAGTGTGAATAAGTTTGAGAAATCCGAGATTTGATCGTGACCATTGATCATCCTAAAAAGATCATAACGGTTGATCGGGGGTAAAGGTCATAGCCGTCCATCGAAGGGACACGTGGCTGTCGGTCGACATTTTGGTGTTTTGGCACCTGGGAAACCAAAGGGCAAGAACCCTTGTCTTCACAAGTCACGAAATCTCGGTACCCAAAACCCCGATGCGCTCTGTGGAATAAAGGAGGAGTCCTGAAAGGATCTAGATCGTCCATTGGAGGAGACGCGTGGTGAATGGTCATAGTTCGGGGAAAGCTCTGAAATCCCGTGGACCATTGGATATAAATCCTCAAGGATCATTGACCTCCTACACGAATCCCCATATCGGGATTCGGGGATTGGAGTGACAAGAGTTTTGGAGTCGTTGCATCATGAACTCCCGGTTCATAAAACTCCAAAAAGATCCAAACTGTTGGATCCAAGACATAGAGAGTCGTTGGATCTCATACAAGAACTTGAGTATCGGGTTTCGGGGTTTGAAGAGTCGAAAGGATTGACTCTCTTGCATTTCGAACTCTTGATTTCTGAAATCCCGATACGGCCAGGACTATCAGATCAGGGGAGGCTTATAGTCGTTGATCTCCCTTTGCAGGGGAGCTTCGGAGATTACAGAATTTCAAGGATTCGAAAGGGAGAGGAAGAGACATTGCATCGTGATTCCCCGAATAACGAAAATCTGGTAAGTGCTTTGTCGATTTAGCTTGTGGTCATGGAACAGAGTCACGTGGACAAGACCCAAGCGGGGAGCTTGTCACTCGCCAGCCCTTTCGGGGTTCGGCATTTCAGCATTTCGGGGTTTGTAGAGTTGAAAGACTCGACTTGCTTATATCGGTGAGTCGCAAAATGAAAAAAGGCGCCTAGTTGTTTGGCCGGTGTTCATAACCGACGATCACATGGAGGTGGAAAAGGGAAGAGCTAGCTTGTGCTAAGCCCCCATAGGAATTCAGGGATTCTATCCCTCGAGAAAAGGAAAAAAATTTATTATGCAGTAGTGGGTGTGTTACAGTATCCCTTCACACCCTCGGGGTATCCAAAAAAGATAAACTCTGTGCTCTGTGGATCAAGTGCCTTCCTCTTTTCAGAGGGAATCTGGGCCCATGTGTGTGAACCTAAAAGAGGAAAGTGGGTCACTTCTGGTTTGAGGCTGCTCCAAGCCTTGTAGGGGGGTATTATCCTTGACATATCTATGGGGAGATATGTTTTGGATGTAGGTTTCAAAATTAAGTTCTTCGGCCCATAATATCTATGGAAGTGACTTTGCATGTAGCATGCAAGATGCCATCTCTTTTAGAGATATGTTTTTCCGCTCAAAAATTCCATTTTGTTGTGGAGTATAAGGAACTGTGTGCTGCAACTGAAGCCCTGCCTCATGAAAAAGATTTTGGATCTCATGATTGACATACTCTCCCTAGTTATCAGTTCATAGGACTTTGATTTTCTTTCCTAACTGTGTCTCAACTAGGGATTTGAAATCTTTTAGGTGTTGAAAGACCTCTGATTTTTTCCCGAGAAATTAAATCCATGTGAAACGTGAGAAATCACCAACAAAAGAAATAACATACCTCGCTTTTCTGATTTATGGATTTGGAAAAGGTCCCATGAGGTCACTATGGATCATATCTAAAGGAGAGGAAGCTATTTGAGACTTTCCTTTGTCGAATTTATCTTGAGGGTGTTTTCCAAGAACATGTCCCTCACAGATTCCTTTGGAGAAATGGATGTCTGGTAGACCATCAACCAATCTTTTCTTTCTAAGTTGTTGCATGTTTCTGAAATTCAAATGCATAAACCTTTCGTGCCATATCCTACTGCTTTCATCAGCACGGGTAAGCAGTAAAGATGAATCTGGTTCAATAAATTAAGAAAATGTATACAATTTAGATTGATGATTTACCTAACCGGCAACAACCTTGGAATTGGTTTACATGTTATAGATGTCCACTGCATTAGGTGTGAAAATGAATTTCTTTCTGGTTCTGGAATTCGTCATCCGATACACAGAGAGAAGATTGACATAAATTTTGGGAATGTGCAACACATTCTCGAAGCTTCCGTTGGTGAGGTCAATCCTTCCTTTGTCGGTGACCTTGACTGGAGAGTTTTTCCCCATCAAAATAGGAGGAAATTTTCATGCATCCAATGAATAATAGTCTTCTTTTGTGGCATCCATGTGATGTGATGCTCCCGAATCTACGATCCAAGCATCAAGAGAGGAGTTGATGGAAATCAAGGCATGGCTAGAATTGCCTTTCTTCAGATTCTGATCTTCTGGCTTCTTCTTCTTGGCACCCTTGGGGATGCGATATCCAAGTTTGTTTTATTGAAGTATTTGAGTGATTAGATCTATTTTTTTATGCATGCATGCAGATTCTGGATGGAATCCTTTATGGAAGTATGTCCATTTATTCCCTTTTCTTCCCTTTCCACCTTTGGATCTGGAGGCATCGATGAAGGGTTTTGACTACCCTTCCTTCTTAGAATTTGCATGAGATTTCCTTTTTTATTTATCTTTAGATTTCTAATATTGATGGATTCCATCTTGCACTGTAAGTGCATGCACCTTTAGACCTTTGATTTTTTCCCATGTTGATGGGCTTGGTTTGCTCTTGTGTCAGGGACTCGATAAATTCCTCAAGAAAAGGAATCTTCTAGGTGGCTCCAGAGGTAAATTTGACTGAAATAAATGTGGATACGAACACAGAGAATTCAGGACCAAGTTTGGAGAGAATGGTGAGAACCATTTGTTTCTCCTCCTTAGATTTATTGACCCCGCAAGCTTTGAGTTGTGACAGTAAATCCTTGTATTTTGTAAATAAATCTTGGAGATTGTCAAATCTTTTTGGATCCAATGTGAGAAATTACACCTTGAGAATGTGTCCCCTCATCTCATATTGTTTTTCAAATATCCATTCCATGGTGGTCCAGGCTTCATTGGGTGTTTTACAGGAAGATATGTGAAAAAGGATATCGGGAAAAATGAGACTGCAAATTGTTCTGAATGCTTCATCCATTTGATTTAGATACTTGGATTTTTCTATGGTTGATGTTGGTTTTGTCTCTGTATTCATTGTTAAACTGTAAAATCCTATTCTTTGAAGATGCATGACCATCTTCTCCTTCCATTCAAATAAGTTGTAAGGTGTAAGAATGAATTATTTTGGAAATTCCATTTTTTCGTTGTCTTCAATCTTTGGTACCTTCAAAAATAATTTGGTGTATCTTTGCTTAGGAGTATGTTGGATTTGATACCATGTAAATGTGTTGAAACGACATAGAATATATCTATCTATAAAATAACATACACATTTGTAGAGAGAAATTGAGAAATAAGAAGCAAGAGAGAAAGAATGGAAGAATTCTCATTAACTGTATGAATAATAAATAATTTACACATGATATACTTTGTATAGCTCAACCAATGTGCATTGGAGGTGAAGCCAATGCACCATAGTGGTATTCTAGAGTGATATGGAAACACACCCAGAGTTACGGGAGTGAACTGCCACCTAGTGTAGTCTCTCAGGCAGTTACGAGAGTGAACTGCCACCTAGTTGAGTTAACTAGTATACCAGTCTTTAGTTAACTGACTGAAACATAGTGAAGTGAGGAGGAGATTATGGAATCAAGGGTAATGCGCTAGTCTAGTGATGATCCTAAGGACAATGTGCATTAGTTGGTGATGATCCCAATGTTGCATGGTGACAAAACCAATGCAACATCTAGACTCCACTCAACTAGTCAAACTGAAGTGAAAACCAAAGAGAATATTTTCCTAGAGGAATATTCTCCCTAAACTTTAGGATATTGGATAAACACTAATAAACATAGGAAAAACCTTAGGAAAAATAAATCCTAGGTGTGTGTGAAGTAACTCCAACACTATTAAGAAGATCATCATTTAAATTATGAGAGAGGAAACATGGTTTTTAACAGTTGATTTCCATACCTGAGGCCTGACAGAAGCTTGTTAGAAGATCTTATAGGGAAATCCACTCTTCAATAGAACCAGAGACAATAATTAAAACATCATCCAAAAAAAATTGAGTGATGATGATACCTTTTTCAACCTAGATACCCTTGAATTTCCCACCTGTACAAGCCTTTTTTCAAAATTCTACTGAGACTTTCCACCACCAACAAGAATAGTAAAGGTGAGAGGGGGAAGCCTTGTCGTAGTCCTCTATGAAATTTGAAGAAATCGGTTAGAGTTCCATTAAAAAATACTACATATTTATCCCTAGAAACACATCCCATTATCTATTGTGTCACCTCCCATTTCGGGCCAATTTGAATCATCATCATCTGAAGGTAGTGCCAGCTAACCTTATCATAAGCTTTCCTAAGATCCAACTTTAGAATGAGAGATTTCATTTTCCTAGTTTTGACTGTGTGCATACACTCCTGAGATAGCCCAACATCATCAAAAATCAACCTGTCTTTTAAAAACCCAAATTCTCCGATGAGATACTAGAAGCCAACTTGCCTTTTAACCTATTGGCAATAATTTTCGAAATGAATTTATATACAAAATTACAAAGTGCAATGGGTCTGAAGCCATTAAAAGAGGGAGCCTTCAAATCTTTTGGGATAAGGGCCACAAAGGTGGCATTCAATAATCCAATGACTTTGCCAGATATTTTGGATTCTTTAATAGCCCCCAGGAGTTCATTCCCCATAATATCAAATAAATGTTTGAATAGTTCCCGGGTCCACCCATTAGGACCAGGACTTTTGTCCTTTGGCATTCTTGAAATAGTTTCCTCTACTTCCTCTAGAGTAACCTATTTCCCCACTTCATTACTTTCCTCATCTGTGAAAATACGAGGCACATCCTTTATAACTCTGAATTGAGTAAGTGTATCCTCCTTATCTTCTTCTTTGTACATAGTCCTAAAAAACTTAAAATAAAAAGACCTAAGATCAACCCGTGAAGTCAAATTGTGGCCTTCTAAATCAATTAATACCCAAATAGTGTTGGTCAACCTTTTATGTTCAGCAAATTTATGAAAATACTTAGTGTTCTTATCCCCACTTTGGCGCCAAATGGACTGACTTATAAGACTCCATGTTTCTTCATCCAACCTTAAAATATCCACTTTCCACTTCTCTAAGGAACTAATAAGTTCTTTATCTGTTATGGAGAATAATTGAGAAGGAAAATTTCTAAATATCTTTCCCAATTTCATGTCAATCTAACAAATTTCATATTTTATCTTCTTATTTTTCTCAGTCAACAACTTTATCACTTCTTCTTTGATTTTTTCAAGCTTCTCGACTATTAACCTCATCGCTAAAGTGTTCTCCCACTGAGCCATAGAACTCCAGCTTGATCGAACTAAAGTGATGAAATATGGTTCAGTCAACTAGGCCTTATTAAATTTGAAGGGCGAGAAGGTCTGATCAAAGGACTCATGAATTTGAAGACAAATAGGATTATGATATGAGAGTGTTGAGTTTAAAGTCAATGACCTACATCTTCCCAAGCTCCCTAACATCCCTTCATTTATGAGGAAATGATCTAGTCATTTTGAAATACCTATAGTACCCAACCTACCATTCTGCCAAGTAGGAATATTAGGGAAGGGAGGGACAACGACCAAACCAACAGATGTGATGCAGGAGCATCTCTCCACATCAGCCAACCAGCCATGCTAGCGAATTCAAATCGCATGCTAAAAGAGAGGCGCGGTCCTCATTTAAATTTGAATTCAATGTAACTTTAATGTTTAAGTTGTTGAGCTGGGAAGTCGTGCCTTTGTGCAGGCTGTAGATAAGATCGGCCATTAATGTTTGTATGGCTGAGATCTAGATCCGATTCTGGACTAGATAGCCCATTCAATGCAATTGAATAGGGCAGGTAGGTTGGAGGGAAGTGCTCGAAGAGCCCCCTCAGGTAAAAGAGATTTGTAGTATCTCATTTTGAGTTAGTCGAGTGAAGTTGAGAAGAGAAGAGCCGAGACCTTGTTACAAGCCGTGCTCAGGAATACATTGTAAATACAGGCATTTTCCATTTTAATATAAACAGAAGCAGTTTTTCCTGCATTACTGTGTGTTGAATGAATGTTTGTGAGTGTTCCATTTTATGCTATGAATGTATGTTGTTATCATGCATTTGCAGGAGGGTGTCTGATTTCAGGTGAAGGTCTTTGAGGCTTCACACCAGGAGGGTGTGACAGAACGTTGCGGGTTCTGATAGTCGTGCATAGAGGATGCATTTATGAATTATGCGGGTTCAAACGAAGACGTGCTGCAGCACAAGAGCTAGAATCAACAACTTGGTGAAGACCTCAAGGTTGCTGAATACCTTGGAGGCAAGGCTATGTGGGAGAAGACACAGTTGCAGACAGAATCTTTGAGGAGTTATTTGAAGCTCTGCCAAGTGGGAATTGAGTGTATGCACAGAAGAAGAAGGACTCTGCTGTGAGTTAGGAGAAGAACCAGAATCACTGAGGATTTTGAGAGCTCTGCCAAGTGGGCATTGAGCAGGTGCAAAGGGTGCACAGAAGAGGACAAAACTGTTGGATGTTCTGGGAGAAGATACTCTGCCAGGATGGAATTGAGTAAGTGTGCAGACAGAGGAGAAGAGAACTCTTTGAGTTCTGTATTCTGAAGGAGAAGTCCACTGAGGGATCTTCAAAGGGTTGCTGAACACCCTGCAAACTCAGCAAGAGGTTTCTTGAGTGAAGGACAGCCAAGAGGGCGTCAAATTCTCCACCTGAGGGAGAAAGGGAAGAAGAACCGAGTTTCCTTGGGAGGTCGAAGCTACAGGAGAATCTCAGGAGCAGTCAGCATTTTTATATGCACAACGAGGCTTAAAGATGAGGAGCTCACAGAGGATAAGAAAGACAAAGGTTAGAGCCTTTAAGAACTGGAAATTCTTCCAAGTGCAGGAAGAAAGTGTGTAAGCTGAGGAGAGCACATCAGCCGTCAGATCGGTGGATAAAAGAGATCTGGACCGTCCGTTAGTGGAGACACGTGGCGGAGATCGAGTGTCCGTCGGTACTTTGGAGCATTGGAGTTCGGAATTTCACGAGTCCTAGGGACGAGGCGTCCAGAACATCGGAAGTCATGAAATCTCGAGAGTTAACCAAGACCGTCCATCATAGGAGGACGTGTGGTAGCAATCGGAGCCATCAGGGGGAAGTCCCGAAAAGGAGGTCATCCATCAGCAAATCGGGGATCGACATTTCGCAAGTCCCGTGGACATGTGAGTTTCGGCATTGGAAAGCCCGAAACCCCGACAAGAAGAAGGAAAGAACCATTGTGGGAGCCAGCTGTCAGCGTAGCGGACAATCGGGATTTGGAGGATCGGGAATCCCGTGAGCCAATGCATTGCGGCATTGAAAAGATCGAAACCTCGATGAAGAGGTAAGATTGAGGTCACGGGGATAACAGTCATATGGGCCAGAGCCTAGACAGGAGGGATAACTCGTAAAGAGCGCGTCGGGATTTGAGGAATCGTGAGTCCTAAGGATATATGTATTTGGACATTGGAAAGTCCAAAACCCCAATGGGAGACAAGGCTGCGGTCTTGTGAGATAAAGGTCACGTGGACCAGGAGCTTAGCCTGGAGGGCTAATGGGAGTTGGAGCACATCGGGATTTTGAAGTCCAAAACCCCGAAAGAAGGATATAAGGCTGTGGTCTTATGAGAGCGGTCATATGGACCAGAGGGCATAGCCAGGAGGGGCTAAGGCTGGAAGAGAGCTCATCGGTGATCGGGAGTTCGCAGGGATAGAGGTTCTCGACATCAGGGAAGAGGAAACCCCGAAACCCGAAACTGGATCAGGAGAAGATCATGGTTAAGTGCAGAAAAACATGTAGGTGAATGAAGGACGTGTGGATTGGGTTTTTCAACAGAGATTCCAGCAGGGAATCAGAAGAGCCGCTTCGTCTCGCATGAGGAATTTAGATCGATCCTGAGAGTGGGTGAGTAGAGGTGTGCTCATCGCCTGCGTCAAGTGGTATCAGAGCCTATTTCTTGTCTGTATATTTCAGGCAAGAGAGGCAAGAGATAAAGAGCACTCTGATACACATCAGGGGGTATCAGAGCAGGGACTTCACTTGTATATTTCAAGTGAAGCGGAGAAGGAAAAGGAAGAAGATAGAGTGTTGGAGACTCTATAAGGATTTGTTAGCAGGTAGGCAACAGTCCATAAGCAGTCAGGAGGACTGTAGGATGAAGCTGGTAGAACTCTTAGTGCAGAGTGGCAGCAGCAGATTTGCCAAGAGGGAAAACAGGGACAACAACATGGCTACTGAAGGCCATAGGTATGCTGGAAGGAAAAACTCAGAGCTATGGAGCCAAAAATAAATAAATGAAGAGCTCGCTGATATAAAGAAAGAAATGGAAAAGCTCGAACTGCGGATGCGGCAGGATAAGAAGCCAAGATGGGTATATGAATGGCCCATGAAGAAGCCGAAAGAAAAATGGCCAGTCAAAGAGTTGATGTTCAAAAGACAGTGAAGGTTGTTGAGAAGATGGTTGAGGTGTGCTGAAAACCTCGACGGACCTGAAGAAGAGATGGTTCAGGTGTGTGAACCAGAGACTGGGAGAGATCTTAGTGAAATGGGATCATTTGAAGATCTCAAGAACTGCCCGGAGGGCAAAGAAGAAATTCCAGTTTTCCAAGTGGGAAAAGAGATGAGATCACTGCGGGATCTTAGATACTGTCAGGAGGACAGTCGAGGAATTTCACATTGCCAGTTGGGCAATTATACGAGGTCACTGCGAGATCTCGAAGACTGCCAGGAGGGCAGTGGAAGCATCTTAAACTGCCAGGTGGGAAGAGATGAGAATTCGAGACTATCTGAAAGTCTCATGGACTCGGAGGTGAGTTTAATTCAGCAAAGAGTGCTAATGAAGATGGGATCAGTTGATCTCATGATCTGCCAGGAGGGTAGTGAACAGATCCCATATTGCCAGGTGGGCAAGGATGAGCAGATGACACTGTCGGAGGGTCTCATAAATTCAAATATGGATTTAGATCAGCATGTGCAGCTGATAGAGGAGGAGGATCTGGGAGATCTTCTGATGATTGGGGGAATTCAGGTATTCCTACCATTTGACCAGGAGGAGGCAGAAGTCTGTGTTGCAGATGGTGCATCAACAACAGTAGAACAGTCAACTATGACTGTCAGGAAAGAAGAGGGATTGGAGCAGACTTTGGAAGCTGCCCAAGCCGACGAAGAAGAAAATGAGCATTCAGAGGAGTGTCTCAACGCTTTCATCCAGGAAGCTGAAGAAGTTGTAGCACTGACGCTGACAGCAGAAGAAACAGGAGAAGATGATGAGCATTCTGAGGAATGGCTCAGTATTTTCAGACAGGAAGCTGAAAAGACTGCAACAGGGGAGTTTTCAGTAGCAAAAGAAGAAGAAGCAGACAACATTTTCTTTGCTAATCTGTGGGAACAAATTGAAGCCTTGGAAGAGAGGGTGAAGGTGCAGAGCATGCACATCCAACAGGTAAAGTTGGAAGCAGGACATGAACAAGGCATGGGAGATCATGATGATCTGCCCATGAGCAGAAAATTTTTGTAGCTGGGGAGACTGCAAAGACAGGGCCAACCATGGGAGCAGCTGGACGAAGTGATCGAAGAGATCAGAAGGTTGATGATTCAGTCAGCAGAAACTGCCAGCAAGGAGAAGTTGAGCAGAAGGAAGGAAGCAGAAGCAGTAACAACGTAGAAGCAGCAGCAGCAACAGAATGGAGCGGATGAACAACTCCAGAGAATGATTTGGGATCCAGGAGGATTTCCAACAGCTAAGAGGGGAATCTCATGAGCAGGAGCTCATGAATTTTGCAGCTGAGGAGTTTGATGCAGGAGCATCTCTCCACGTCAGCTAGCCAGCCACGCCAGCGAATTCAAATCGCACGCTAAAAGAGAGGCGCAGTCCTCATTTAAATCTGAATTCAATGTAACTTTAATGTTTAAGCTGTTGAGCTGGGAAGTCATGCCTTTGTGCAGGTTGTAGATCAGATCGACCATTAATGTTTGTATGGTTGAGATCTAGATCCGATTCTGGACTAGACAGCCCATTCAATGCAATTGAATAGGGCAGGTAGGTTGGAGGGAAGCGCTCGAAGAGCCCCCTTAGGTAAAAGAGATTTGTAGTATCTCATTTTGAGTTAGTCGAGTGAAGTGGAGAAGAGAAGAGCCGAGACCTTGTTACAGGCCGTGCTCAGGAATACATTGTAAATACATGCATTTTCCATTTTAATATAAACAGAAGCAGTTTTTCCTGCATTACTGTGTGTTGAATGAATGTCTGTGAGTGTTCCATTTTATGCTATGAATGTATGTTGTTATCATGCATTTGCAGGAAGGTGTCTGATTTCAGGTGAAGGTCTTTGAGGCTTCACACTAGGAGGGTGTGACAGAACGCTGCGGGTTCTGATAGCTGTGCACAGAGGATGCATTTCTGAATTATGCGGGTTCAGACAAAGACGTGTTGAGGCACAAGAGTTGGAATCAACAACTCGGTGAAGACCTCAAGGTTGTTGAATACCTTGGAGGCAAGGCTGTGTGGGAGAAGACACAGTTGCAGACATAATCTCTGAGGAGTTCTGTGAAGCTCTGCCAAGTGAGCATTGAGCGTATGCACAGTAGTGCACAGAAGAAGAAGGACTCTGTTGTGAGTTAGGAGAAGAACCAGAATCACTGAGGATTCTGAGAGCTCTGCCAAGTGGGTATTGAGCAGGTGCAAAGGGTGCATAGAAGAGGACATAAATATTGGATGTTCTGGGAGAAGATACTCTGCCAGGAGGGCATTGAGTAAGTGTGCAGACAGAGGAGAAGAGAACTCTTTGAGTTATGTATTCTAAAGGAAGATTCCACTGAGGGATCTTCACAGGGTTGTTGAACACCCTGCAAACTCAGCAAGAGGTTGCTTGAGTGAAGGACAACCAAGAGGCCGTCAAATTCTCCACCTGAGGGAGAAAGGGAAGAAGAACCGAGTTTCCTTGGGAGGTCGAAGCTACAGGAGAAGCTCAGGAGGAGTCAACGTTTTTATATGCGCAGCGAGGCTTAAAGTTGAGGAGCTCACAGAGGAGAAGAAAGACAAAGGTTAGAGCCTTTGAGAACTAGAAATTCTTCCAAGTGCAAGAAGAAAGTGTATAATCTCAGGAGAGCACAGCAGCCGTCGGATCAATGGAGAAAAGAGATCTGGATCGTCCGTTAGTGGATACACGTGGCAAGATCGAGAGTCCGTCGGTACTTTGACGCATCGGAGTTCGGCATTTCGCGAGTCCTAGGGACGAGGCATCCAGGACATCGGAAGTCATGAAATCCCAAGAGTTAACCAAGACCATCCATCATAGGTGGACGCGTGGCAGCAATTGGAGCCATCAAGGGGAAGTCCCGAAAAGGAGGTCGTCCATCGGCAAATCGGGGATCAGCATTTCGCAAGTCCTGTGGACCTGTGAGTTTCGGCATTGGAAGGCCCGAAACCCCAACAAGAAGGAGGAAAGCACCATTGTGGGAGCCAGCTGTCAGCGTAGCGGAGAATCGGGATTTGGAGGATCGGGAATCCCTTGAGCCAATGCATTGCGGCATTGAAAAGCTCGAAACCCCGATGAAGAGGTAAGATTGAGGTCACGGGGATAACGGTCATATGGGCCAGAGCCTAGCCAGGAGGGCTAATGCGTAAAGAGCGCGTCGGGATTCGAGGAATCGTGAGTCCTAAGGACATATGTATTTGGACATTGGAAAGTCCGAAACCCCGATGGGAGACAAGGCTGCGGTCTTGTGAGATAAAGGTCACGTGGACCAGGAGCTTAGCTTGGAGGGCTAACGGGAGTTGGAGCACATCAGGATTTTGAAGTCCAAAACCCCAAAAGAAGGATATAAGGCTACGGTCTTATGAGAGCGGTCATATGGACCAGAGGGCATATCCAGGAGGGGCTAAGGCCGGAAGAGTGCTCATCGGTGATCGGGAGTTCGCGGGGACAGAGGTTTTCGACATCAGGGAAGAGGAAACCCCGAAACCCGAAACTAGATCAGGAGAAGATCACAGTTAAGTGCAGAAAACCGTGTAGGTGAATGAAGGACCTGTGGATTGGGTTTTTCAACAAAGATTCCAGCAGGGAATCAGAAGAGCCGCTTCGGCTCGCATGAGGAATTTAGATCGATCCTGAGAGTGGGTGAGTAGAGGTGTGCTCATCGCCTGCATCAAGATGTGAACATGTTTGGAAAATAAGTAGACAAAGGATCCAACCTAGCATGATCACCCCATACATCCCTTGAAGTCAATGTAAGGTTCAATTCACTACCAATGATTAATCCCCCTTCCATAAGAAAGCCACAGTCCAGCAAGGGCTTCCAAAAGTTCACTCTATCCTTATATGGGCCATAGTAATTTAGTATTATGACCTTCTTAGTGACATCTTTCAGCCGACCCTAAAGAAGGATACCTACATTGGTGGAAAAAGCACGCAAGTCATCACTTCTAGGGTTCCATCTAGAGAGTAGTCCCCTAGAATGACCATTTGGATCCATAGCTACACATTCCCAAAAAGGAAAAAATTTAAGGAGAAATTAATTTCCTTATCACTAACTGCCTAGGTTTCTTGAAGGAAGATAATATCAAGTTGAACATATGCGATCTGATGTTTGAGGGATAAAAGTTTGTTAGTGATCTGGATTATTTTCGGCACTAAATGAGATCGAAGATATAATAAAGAAATGCACAGAGATATCATAGATATTCAATAATATAACATAAATATATCAGAGATGCAACCATAAACACAGAGATACAGTAATACACGATTTCTATTAATGAAATAAATGTACAGAG
>SNQJ01S0226930.1:0-13425 GCA_010110895.2 Picea sitchensis | reverse complement strand
CATACACTACTATTCAGTTATTGCAATATACTACACCCTAATTCAGGATTTCTTTTCGAACATTTTTCTGTTTTTGGCCACCACTTGTATCTTTCTAAATTAAATACTGGGGTATGAAACAGAGCTAATACTATTATATTTGTCTATCATTCCTACTTATTTGTGCTTGATCAACCTCATTACTCTCTAGATCCTTCTTAAGCATATTTGTTAACCTTCTATTAAGCGATGATGCTTGATATTTATCTAGTACAAATGTGACACCATTAATGGTTTGAAAGGTTTCCAATGAGATCTAGTTATGCTATTATCCACTAGACCCTTTTTAGTTTTGTAATTTTCTATATTTATAATATATTTTTACTTCTTTTAATTATTCTACATACTTTAATCTATGTAAACTTTGTAAAAAACATTATTAAAAGGGCAATCAATAACCACCTTACCATAAAACATTAATTATTGACCAATATGTTGTGTAGCGTTCAATGTTGCAGTAGGTGGTATATACATCATGAAATATATCTTGAGTGGGCCTAATGGTTAAGAACATGTGTTTCTTCTTAAGAGGTCACAAGTTCAAATCCAGAGGGGGTAGTGTATGTATACCTCCGTAGACTTTACCAATCAAATCGTTGAGCGGAGGGGGTCCCTTGTCCCACAAACAAGGGGATCTCATACACCAATTTAGTATGGCTTGACCATGACCTTAAAAATAGATTATTATTATTATTATCAAAGTTATCCGACAATGTATATACCATCACAACATTTAATGCTGATTATTGCTCTTCCTAAATGAAGTATTGTATAATCACTCGAATCGAATCGGAATTGCCAAAAATCCAACAACTTATATGGGACACAGACAACAATTCATGCTCTGCCAAAAGTTAGTTAATGATCGCCATGTTAAGATTAGGCAGTGTTAAATGATTTAGGCAGCGTCATGTAACGGTAATTCAATTCATTTGCTTACGTATCTATGACGTGGCCGTTGACTGAGCTTAAAAGTCCAAGTGTTGACGTCTAGTATACCAATAAACAACAAGAATATCAAATAATAATTACGAATCTGTCACTTTGTGGACATACACCTTGTTTGCCACGTAGTTTATTTGTGGCTAAAGACGTTCAATAGAAGTAGTAGTCTGTGAGCCTAGGCCCCACTTGCAGTAGGGACAAAGTGAAAGGTAACTGCAGTGCCTTTCAAAAAAATATAAATGAAAAAGACTTTTAAAATATATCTTTTCTTAAAAGATAAGGACCCTCTTTCCCTTTATTAGCTTCACTTTAAGGATCTCCTTTTAATTTCATTTATGTGTTGGTAGGACCATGGAAGACTTTGTCGCAATGAAAACCTAACCATTATCGATCGCTTTTCACTTTCTAACAACCCTCACTCATTTCTCTATAGGTAAAGTAATATTGGCGATATTCCCTTTTCCAAAGGTGAAAAAGAGTGGACAAGTCCAACATATTAAAGGCATGTCATGCCAAATATTGTTCTCCAATGTGGGCTTTATGAGGGGATCCATTGCTAGTTGTGTGTTGGGAAGCAAATAGTCAATCAATCCAATCTCTCCTCATGGCCAACCATGAAAACTTTAAAAAGTGAATTATTTTGGGTCTTAAGTCTTGTGATAATGACCATTGAACACGACAAAATCCTCTTCTCCCACCTCCCCTAAATCCTCCATAAAGTTCGATAGAACTCGACATGGCACAATTATGTCAAAAAGTTACTATTATGGCAAATTGGTTGCGAAGGTGTACTTGTCATTATTCTCATAATGAAAAAAAGTAGTTTAAATGTTTTATGTTTTTTTTTTATTCTTTTTAACTGAGTTTTGAAAATAATCTATACACTACATTTTGGTTCTGTTTTATCAATATTTTATTTTGAAAATATTGTATAATCAAACAATAAATATCATAATAGAATAATATAGACAAATTCAAGAGTAGATATTGTTTCTTCACACATGAGAACTTAACTCTATTGACTCATCTATTTAATCAATGTAATAATATCGTTTTGGGTTTTTCAAAGTAGGGATCATTGGCGCTAACCTTCTACAGATCTAGCTCATTTGTGCTACGTGGGGATTGCTTAGGTGGTGACTAGTTCCATTTTCTCACACTGACATGTCTCCGCTACTGGATCTGGGATGACCTATAGACTTCTTTACAACTGCCATAGATCTAGTTTAGGGGAGGCACATGTGGCCAATAGGCCTAGGCTTGAGCCCACTCAGGAGGACAAACATGATGGGCTTGTTAGAACTTGTGGCGATAGTAGTAATGAAGTTCACGTGAATGACACGGGAAGATATAGGTACCATGCACAAGGTTCACTTCCTTAGGATAACAAAGAGATTTTGTCTCATACTCGAGTGTTGAATGGTAGGGTTTCTCGGTTTAATGGTCATGGGGTGTCTAGGTCTTCTTCTTTCAGAGGTGGAGGTGTGGAGGAACAGGTCCATAGGCGTCTTTGCAAAGAAAAATCGACAAGGAAAATGTTGGAAGGTCTACTAGGAGAAACCTAGCCTCTGTTTAGGGAAGGATCTAGCGTTGGACAGAGTTGCTAGTGTGGCCTCTATGGTACTGGTAGGAAATTTATACTATATCAAGATGCGAGAACCCTTTCGTTGTCACTCTTGCTGGATTCTATGGCCTATTGGCGACAACCCTTACTATGGCCTCCTTTATGGATTCTCTGAACTATTGGCGAGAACCCTTTCATTGTCACTCTTGCTGGCAGACAGGTCACCTAAAAGATAAGCGCCCCACTGAGAAGAATCCTCTGGATGTTTCAACCTGCATGGAGGACTCTCCTAGGGTTTTAGGTCATCATTCCATCCTTGATCCTGATGTTGTTACTTCTAGCATGACTCTTTTCTAAGTAAGATGTCTACATTTTATCCTTCCTTTTTTAACACTCTATCTACAGATGACAGGAGATCCCTCATTTATCATGAAGATTGGCTTGTAGATATTTTTGGGGGTTTTGGGACTTAGTACTAAATAAATTCAAGAAGGATCCCACAAGGAAGGGACTGTGTTTAAAAGGGTTGGAAGCTCACGTTCAAGCCGGAACATATTTCATCAACCAAGTCTCTCATGTCGTTTGTTCGGTTGGGGTGGAAGTTCTTGGTTCTACTGTTGAGAACACACTTCCCTCCCCCTAAACTCATTTGTTCATGGATAAGGGGCTCGATATTATTGGCCTCGGGGAAGAATCCACTCAACCACTGTTGTCGGAAGTTGACCCATTACATAGGAATAATCATTGCTCCCTTGAGATAACGAAGGATTTAACAAGATCCATTGGACATGTCCCCACTTATAAAGAGGTCCTCTCAGTCACCCCTTTAATGGAATCTAACAAGTTACAATCTCCTCCTGGCCTTGTTGACAGAGCTAATGTCATAGTGCAAAAAAAGCTAGGAAAAAGAGATGTCAAAATTGGGAAAGGAGGAATAGATGGAGGTCTCACACCTTTTATCCCTCCACTATCTGGTGAATTATCCCATCATTTTCCTTCCTCCTCCCATAGGGCCCTTAGAGAAATGAAACCCTCTTCTAGGGTTGTTCCATGATTATTTTTCTCTCAATTTATGGGGGATTAGGGGACCTAACTAATCCAGGTGGATATCCATGGCCACCCACCTTTTTCGAATGGCTCAAAACAATTTTCTGGCAATTTTGACAATTTACTATTTTTAGCAGGTTTTAACTTCCGGGGCCATTTTGAGGGCCTAAATGAAGGTTTTTCGAGATTGAGGTTCTCAATGATATCCAAAGGCATGATTGAGCCCCCAAAATGAATCTCCTCAATGATACCTTTCCAACGAGCTATCATACGCCTAAAACGGAGATCGTATGCAAAAGTTACGACCCCGGGAAGTTGATGTACTAACTTACCCAAACGGGGCCCACATNCATACACTACTATTCAGTTATTGCAATATACTACACCCTAATTCAGGATTTCTTTTCGAACATTTTTCTGTTTTTGGCCACCACTTGTATCTTTCTAAATTAAATACTGGGGTATGAAACAGAGCTAATACTATTATATTTGTCTATCATTCCTACTTATTTGTGCTTGATCAACCTCATTACTCTCTAGATCCTTCTTAAGCATATTTGTTAACCTTCTATTAAGCGATGATGCTTGATATTTATCTAGTACAAATGTGACACCATTAATGGTTTGAAAGGTTTCCAATGAGATCTAGTTATGCTATTATCCACTAGACCCTTTTTAGTTTTGTAATTTTCTATATTTATAATATATTTTTACTTCTTTTAATTATTCTACATACTTTAATCTATGTAAACTTTGTAAAAAACATTATTAAAAGGGCAATCAATAACCACCTTACCATAAAACATTAATTATTGACCAATATGTTGTGTAGCGTTCAATGTTGCAGTAGGTGGTATATACATCATGAAATATATCTTGAGTGGGCCTAATGGTTAAGAACATGTGTTTCTTCTTAAGAGGTCACAAGTTCAAATCCAGAGGGGGTAGTGTATGTATACCTCCGTAGACTTTACCAATCAAATCGTTGAGCGGAGGGGGGTCCCTTGTCCCACAAACAAGGGGATCTCATACACCAATTTGGTATGGCTTGACCATGACCTTAAAAATAGATTATTATTATTATTATCAAAGTTATCCGACAATGTATATACCATCACAGCATTTAATGCTGATTATTGCTCTTCCTAAATAAAATATTGTATAATCACTCGAATCGAATCGGAATTGCTAAAAATCCAACAACTTATATGGGACACAGACAACAATTCATGCTCTGCCACAAGTTAGTTAATGATCGCCATGTTAAGATTAGGCAGTGTTAAATGATTTAGGCAGCGTCATGTAACGGGAATTCAATTCATTTGCTTACGTATCTATGACGTGGTCGTTGACTGAGCTTAAAAGCCCAAGTGTTGACGTCTAGTATACCAATAAACAAATCTGTCACTTTGTGGACATAGACCTTGTTTGCCACGTAGTTTATTTGTGGCTAAAGACGTTCACTAGAAGTAGTACTCTGTGAGCCTGGACCCCACTTGCAATAGGGACAAAGTGAAAGGTAACTGCAGTGCCTTTCAAAAAATATAAATGAAAAAGACTTTTAAAATATATCTTTTCTTAAAAGATAAGGACCCTCTTTCACTTTATTAGCTTCACTTTAAAGATCTCCTTTTAATTTCATTTATGTGTTGGTAGGACCATGGAAAACTTTGTCGCAATGAAAACCTAACCATTATCGATCCCTTTTCACTTTCTAACAACCCTCACTCATTTCTCTACAGGTAAAGTAATATTGGCGGTATTCCCTTTTCCAAAGGTGAAAAGGAGTGGACAAGTCCAACATATTAAAGGCATGTCATGCCAAATATTGTTCTCCAATGTGGGCTTTATGAGGGGATCCATTGCTAGTTGTGTGTTGGGAAGCAGAATAGTCATTCAATCCAATCTCTCTTCATGGCCAACCATGAAAACTTTAAAAAGTGAATTATTATGGGTCTCTAAGTCTTGTGATAAAAACCATTGAACACGACAAAATCCTCTTCTCCCACCTCCCCTAAATCCTCCATAAAGTTTGATAGAACTCGACATGGCACAATTAAAAGTTACTATTATGGAAAATTGGTTGCGAAGGTGTACTTGTCATTATTCTCATATTAAAAAAAAAAAAACTATTTAAATGTTTTATGTTTTTTATTTGTTTTTTTTTTTATTCTTTTTAACTGAGTTTTGAAATAAATCTATTCACTGCATTTTGGTTCTGTTTTATCAATATTTTATTTTGAAAATATTGTATAATCAAACAATAAATATTATAATAAAACAATATAGACAAATTCAAGAGTAGATATTGTTTCTTCACACAATATTTTATTTTGAAAATATTGTATAATCAAACAATAAATATTATAATAAAACAATATAGACAAATTCAAGAGTAGATATTGTTTCTTCACACATGAGAACTTAACTCTATTGACTCATCTATTTAATCAATGTAATAATATTGTTTTGGGTTTTTCAAAGTAGGGGTTGTTGGCGCTAACCTTCTGCAGATCTAACTCATTTGTCCTACGTGGGGATTTCTTAGGTGGTGACTGGTTCCATTTTTTCACGCTGACATGTCTCCACTATTGGATCTGGGATGACCTATAGACTTCTTTACAACTGCATAGATCTAGTTTAGGGGAGCCACATGTGGCCAATAGGCCTAGGCTTGAGCCCACTCAGGAGGACAGACAGGATGGGCTTGTTAGGACTCGTGGCGATAGTAGTAATGAAGTTCACGTGAATGACATGGGAAGATATAGGTACCATGCACAAGGTTCACTTCCTTAGGCTAACAGAGAGATTTTGTCTCATACTCGAGTGTTGAATGGTAGGGTTTCTCGGTTTAATGGTCATGGGGTGTCTAGGTCTTCTTCTTTCAGAGGTGGAGGTGTGGAGGAACAGGTCCATAGGCATCTTTGCAAAGAAAAATCGACAAGGAAAATGTTGGAAGGTCTACTAGGAGAAACCTAGCCTATGTTTAGGGAAGGATCTAGCGTTGGATAGAGTTTCTAGTGTGGCCTCTATGGTACTGGTAGGAAAGTTATACTATATCAAGATGCGAGAACCCTTTTGTTGTCACTCTTGCTGGATTCTATGGCCTATTGGCGAGAACCCTTACTATGGCCTCCTTTATGGATTCTCTGAACTATTGGCGAGAACCCTTTCATTGTCACTCTTGCTGGAAGACAGGTCACCTGAAAGATAAGCGCCCCACTGAGAAGAAGCCTCTGGATGTTTCAACCTGCGTGGAGGACTCTCCTAGGGTTTTAGGTCATCATTCCATCCTTGATCCTAATGTTGTTACTTTCTAGCATGACTCTTTTCTAAGTAAGATGTCTACATTTTATTCTTCCTTTTTTAACACTCTATCTACAGATGACAGGAGATCCCTCATTTATCATGAAGATTGGCTTGTAGATATTTTTTGGGGTTTTGGGACTTAGTACTAAATAAATTCAAGAAGGATCCCACAAGGAAGGGACTGTGTTTAAAAGGGTTGGAAGCTCACATTCAAGTCGGAACAGATTTCATCAACCAAGTCTCTCATGTCGTTTGTTCGGTTGGGGTGGAAGTTCTTGGTTCTACTATTGAGAACACACTTCCCTCCCCCTAAACTCATTTGTTCATGGATAAGGGGCTCGATAGAAGAATCCACTCAACCACCGTTGTTGGAAGTTGACCCATTACATAGGAATAATCATTGCTCCCTTGAGATAACGAACGATTTAACAAGATCCATTGGACATGTCCCCACTTATAAAGAGGTCCTCTCAGTCACCCCTTTAATGGAATCTAACAAGTTACAATCTCCTCCTGGCCTTGTTGACGGAGCTAATGTCACAGTGAAAAAAAAGATAGGAAAAAGAGATGTCAAAATTGGGAAAGGGGCAATAGATGGAGGTCTCACACCTTTTATCCCTCCACTATCTGGTGAAATATCCCATCATTTTCCTTCCTCCTCCCATAGGGCCCTTAGAGAAATGAAACCCTCTTCTGGGGTTTTTCCATCATTTTTTTTCTCTCAATTTATGGGGGATTAGGGGACCTAACTAATCCAGGTGGATATCCGTGGCCACCCACCTTTTCCGACTGGCTCAAAACAGTTTTCTGGCAATTTTGACAATTTACTATTTTTAGCAGGTTTTAACTTTTGAGGCCATTTTGAGGGCCTAAATGAAGGTTTTTTGAGATTGAGGTTCTCAATGATAGCCAAAGGCATGGTTGAGCCCCCAAAATGAATCTCCTTGATGATACCTTTCCAACAAGCTATCATACGCCTAAAATGGAGATCGTATGAAAAAGTTATGACCCCAGGAAGTTGATGTACTAACTTACCCAAATGAGACCCACATGACTTTTGGTGCTTCATCTCCTAGGGTTGGGTTTTTGGATGTCTAGGGTTTTTGGCATTCCTGTTTATTGTAAAAAGGCCTTCAGAGCCTCATTGTAATCATCTTCTTGGGAATGCGAGTACCCGTCACATCTCTTCTCAGAGATAAGTTGCCACCATTCTAGTGAGTCTTTCACTCTGTATTTTTACAGTCTCTGTACATTTATTTCATTAATAGAAATCGTGTATTATTGTATCTCTGTGTTTATGGTTGCATCTCTCATATATTTATGTCATATTATTCAATATCTACGATATCTCTGTGCATTTCTTTATTATATCTTCGATCTCATTTCGTGCCGAAAATAATCCAGATCACTAACAAACTTTTATCCCTCAAACATCAGATCGCATATGTTCAACCTGATATTATCTTCCTTCAAGAAACCTAGGCAGTTAGTGATAAGGAAATTAATTTCTCCTTAAATGTTTTCCTTTTTGGGAATGTGTAGCTATGGATCCAAATGGTCATTCTAGGGGACTACTCTCTAGATGGAACCCTAGAAGTGATGACTTGCGTGCTTTTTCCACCAATGTAGGTATCCTTCTTTAGGGTCGGCTGAAAGATGTCACTAAGAAGGTCATAATACTAAATTACTATGGCCCATATACGGATAGAGTGAACTTTTAGAAGCCCTTGCTGGACTGTGGTTTTCTTATGGAAGGGGGATTAATCATTGGTAGTGAATTGAACCTTACATTGACTTCAAGGGATGTATGGGGTGATCATGCTAGGTTGGATCCTTTGTCTACTTATTTTCCAAACATGTTCACATCTGTTGGTTTGGTCGTTGTCCCTCCCTTCCCTAATATTCCTACTTGGCAGAATGGTAGGTTGGGTACTATAGGTATTTCAAAATGACTAGATCATTTCCTCATAAATGAAGGGATGTTAGGGAGCTTGGGAAGATGCAGGTCATGGACTTTAAACTTAACACTCTCATATCATAATCCTATTTGTCTTCAAATTGACGAGTCCTTTGATTAGACCTTCTCGCCCTTCAAATTTAATAAGGCCTAGTTGACTGAACCATATTTCATCACTTTAGTTTGATCAAGCTAGAGTTCTATGGCTCAGTGGGATAACACTTTAGCGATGAGGTTAATAGTCGAGAAGCTTGAAAAAATCAAAGAAGAAGTGATAAAGTTGTTGACTGAGAAAAATAAGAAGATAAAATATGAAATTTGTTAGATTGACATGAAATTGGGAGAGATATTTAGAAATTTTCCTTCTCAATTATTCTCCATAACAGATAGAGAACTTATTAGTTCCTTAGAGAAGCGGAAAGTGGATATTTTAAGGTTGGATGAAGAAACATGGAGTCTTATAAGACAGTCCATTTGGCTCCAAAGTGGGGATAAGAACACTAAGTATTTTCATAAATTTGCTAAACATAAAAGGTTGACCAATACTATTTGGGTATTAATTGATTTAGAAGGCCACAATTTGACTTCACGGGTTGATCTTAGGTCTGTTTATTTTAATTTTTTTAGGACTATTTACAAAGAAGAAGTTAAGGAGGATACACTTACTCAATTCAGAGTTGTAAAGGATGTGCCTCGTATTTTCACAGATAAGGAAAGTGATGAAGTGGGTAAATAGGTTACTCTAGAGGAAGTAGAGGAAACTATTTCAAGAATTCCAAAGGACAAAAGTCCTGGTCCTAATGGGTGGACCCGGGAACTATTCAAATATTTATTTGATATTATGGGGAATGAACTCCTGGGGGCTATTGAAGAATCCAAAATATTTGGCAAAGTCATTGGATTATTGAATGCCACCTTTGTGGCTCTTATCCCAAAAGATTTGAAGGCTCCCTCTTTTAATGACTTCAGACCCATTGCACTTTGTAATTTTGTATATAAATTCATTTCAAAAATTATTGCCAATAGGTTAAAAGGCAAGTTGGCTTCTAGTATCTCATCGGAGAATTTGGGTTTTTAAAAGACAGGTTGATTTTTGATGATGTTGGGCTATCTCAGGAGTGTATGCACAAAGTCAAAACTAGGAAAATGAAATCTCTCATTCTAAGTTGGATCTTAGGAAAGATTATGATAAGGTTAGCTGGCACTACCTTCGGATGATGATGATTCAAATTGGCCTGAAATGGGAGGTGACACAATAGATAATGGGATGTGTTTCTAGTGATAAATATGTAGTATTTTTTAATGGAACTCCGACCGATTTCTTCAAAATTCATAGAGGACTGTGACAAGACTTCCCCCTCTCACCTTTACTATTCTTGTTGGTGGTGGAAAGTCTCAGTAGAATTTTGAAAAAAGGCTTGTATAATGGGAAATTCAAGGGTATCTAGGTTGAAAAAGGTATCATCATCACTCAATTTTTTTTGGATGATGTTTTAATTATTGTCTCTGGTTCTATTGAAGAGTGGATTTCCCTATAAGATCTTCTAACAAGCTTCTGTCAGGCCTCGAGTATGGAAATCAACTGTTAAAAACCATGTTTCCTCTCTCATAATTTAAATGATGATCTTATTAATAGTGTTGGAGTTACTTCACACACACCTAGGATTTATTTTTCCTAAGTTTTTTCCTATGTTTATTAGTCTTTATCCAATATCCTAAAGTTTAGGGAGAATATTCCTCTAGGAAAATATTCTCTTCGGTTTTCACTTCAGTTTGACTAGTTGAGTGGAGTCTAGATGTTTCATTAGTTTTGTCACCATGCAACATTGGGATCATCACCAACTAATGCAAATTGTCCTTGGGATCATCACTAGACTAGCACATTACCCTTGATTCCATAATCTCCTCCTCACTTCACTATGTTTCAGTTAGTTAACTGAAGACTGGTATACTAGTTAACTCAACTAGGTGGCAGTTCACTCTCGTAACTGCCTGAGAGACTACACTAGCTGGCAGTTCACTCCTGTAACTCCTGGTGTGTTTCCATATCACTCTAAAATACCACTATGGTGCATTGGCTTCACCTCCAATGCACATTGGTTGAGCTATACAAAGTATATCATGTGTAAATTATTTATTATTCATACGGTTAATGAGAATTCTTCCATTCTTTCTCTCTTGCTTCTTATTTCTCAATTTCTCTCTGCAAATGTGTGTGGTATTTTATAGATAGATATATTCTATTTCATTTCAACACATTTACATGGTATCAAAGCCGACATACTCCTAAGAAAAGATACACCAAATTATTTTTGTAGGTACCAAAGATTGAAGACAACAGAAAAATGGAATTCCCAAAATAATTCATTCTTACACCTTACAACTTATTTGAATGGAAGGAGAAGATGGTCATGCATCTTCAAAGAATATGATTGTACATTTTAACAATGAATACAGAGACAAAACCAACATCAGCCATAGAAAAATCCAAGTATCTAAATCAAATGGATGAAGCATTCAAAACAATTTGCAGTCTCATTTTTCCCGATATCCTTTTTCACATATCTTCCTGTAAAACACCTAATGGATCCTGGACCACCATGGAAGGGATATTTGAAAACAAATATGAGATGAGGGGACACATTCTCAAGGTGTAATTTCTCACATTGGATCCAAAAAGATTCGACAATCTCCAAGATTTATTTACAAAATACAAGGATTTACTGTCACAACTCAAAGTTTGCGGGGTTGATAAATCTAAGGAGGAGAAACAAATGGTTCTCACCATTCTCTCCAAACTTGGTCCTGAATTCTCTGTGTTTGTATCCACATTTATTTCAGTCAAATTTACCTCTGGAGCCACCTAGAAGATTCCTTCTCTTGAGGAATTTATCGAGTCCCTGACACAAGAGAAAACCAAGCCCATCAACATGGGAAAAAATCAAAGGTCTAAAGGTGCATGCACTTACAGTGCAAGATGGAATCCATCCATATTAGAAATCTAAAGATAAATAAGAAAGGAAATCTCATGCAAATTCAAAGAAGGAAGGATAGTCAAAACCCTTCACCGATGCCTCCAGATCCAAAGGTGGAAAGGGAAGAAAAGGGCATAAATGCACATACTTCCATAAAGGATTCCATCCAGAATCTACATGCATGCATAAAAAAATAGATCTAATCACTCAAATACTTCAATAAAACAAACTTGGATATCGCATCCCCGAGGGTGCCAAGAAGAAGAAGCCAGAAGATCAGAATCTGAAGAAAGACAATTCTAGCCATTCCTTGATTTCCATCAACTCCTCTCTCGATGCTTGGATCATAGATTCGGGAGCATCACATCACATGGATGCCACAAAAGAAGACTATTATTCATTGGATGCATGAAAATTTCCTCCTATTCTGATGGGGAAAAACTCTCCAGTCAAGGTCACCGACAAAGGAAGGATTGCACTCACCAACGGAAGCTTCGAGAATGTGTTGCACATTCCCAAAATTTATGTCAATCTTCTCTCTGTGTATCAGATGATGAATTCCGGAACAAGAAAGAAATTCATTTTCATACCTAATGCAGTGGACATCTATGACATGTAAACCAATTCCAGGGTTGTTGTTGGTTAGGTAAATCATCAATCTAGATTGTATACATTTTCTTAATTTATTTAACCAGATTCATCTTTACTACTTACCCATGCTGATGAAAGCAGTAGGATATGGAACGAAAGGTTCATGCATTTGAATTTCAGAAACATGCAACAACTTAGAAAGAAAAGAATGGTTGATGGTCTACCAGACATCCATTTCTCCAAAGGAATCTGTGAGGGACATGTTCTTGGAAAACACCCTCAAGATAAATTCGACAAAGGAAAGTCTCAAATAGCTTCCTCGCCTTTAGATATGATCCATAGTGACCTCATGGGACATTTTCCAAATCCATAAATCAGAAAAGCGAGCTATGTTATTGTTTTTGTTGATGATTTCTCACGTTTCACATGGATTTAATTTCTCGGGAAAAAATCAGAGGTCTTTCAACACCTAAAAGATTTCAAAGCCCTGGTTGAGACATAGTTAGGAAAGAAAATCAAAGTCCTATGAACTGATAATGAGGGAGAATATGTCAATCATGAGATCCAAAATCTTTTTCATGAGGCAGGGCTTCAACTGCTGTTATTGGATAAATCCGTAGGCGCGGACACTAACCGATCTCCCTAGATCCACCTGGATCTAGAACAAAATAGGACAGAACATGACGCCTTCCTTAAGTTTTAAATATTGAATTTACTAACTAAAGAGGGATGAGTGACATACCATTTAAATGTCGCTTCCTTTTGCCATCGCTATCCTAGCTCCATTACAATGCTCATACAATGATGAACCTGCAAAAGAACGCAACCAACCAAAGTGATAGAAATAACATAAAATCAATATAAACCTATATATGTGATCAAGGAATCATACAATAAAACACAACAAGCTTTATAGGAAAGAATCATATTACTGTATCATATTAAATGTGAAAGAGAGATTACAACCATGGCCTTGATGTCGTAAGGTCCCTTCCAAC
>SNQJ01S0226929.1:10923-22956 GCA_010110895.2 Picea sitchensis | reverse complement strand
GTTTTTGGCCTGATGGCATATACGACGACGCTCATCACGAGAAGCATAGGTAGGGAACTTCAAATTCTGGAGATAAACTAGTATATCTCCGTACCAGGGGTCCAAAGACGCGATCAAAAATATGTCTCGTTTGATAGGCGACTCCTCAGGGATAACATCTCCTAATTCGATCAAAAGTTCCGATATGAGTTCCGCAAAGACCAATGAATTCTTGGACTTCGTTGAAACAAAATCCAAGTCGAATTCCTGGAGGATAACTATCCATCTACTGATCTTTCCGCCGATCACACGTCATGTCAACACGTATTGAAATGGATTCACAATGGCAATGACGGTGGTCTTGTGAAACAAGATGTAATGACAGAACCATTGGACAACATGAAATGCTGCCAACGCAAGTTTTTCAATGTGGGAATAATTGAGTTCTGGTCCAACCAAGCCTCGACTCAGGTAATAAATCACATATTCTAAGAGAAAATCATCCTCCGGAACCAAGACCATACCAATGGTCGACTCCGCAATGACAAAGTACAATAAGAAATCTTTATTATAATTGGGTGGCCGAAGAATATTGGTAGACGTGAGGGCACATTTAAACGCTTCAAAAGAGCGTTGAGTGGATTCATCCCTTGACCGGCCCCTTCCGCGCTTGAAGAGGCTTGAGATAAATTTTGCCCATGCGGAAATGGATTTGTTAACACGACAAGCTGCTGCTGTGATAATAAATTCCGAGCCTCCGCAAGCCGAGGGCACTAGTGATTTGGATGGTCTTCCTTGCAAAGATTATAGAGATACTTCGACTTCTTCTTTTCAGTGTTTCCCTCGCTAACATTATTGGTAGGTTTCTTATCCCCCTTACCCTTCTTTCATTGTTTCTTCTTTCCATCAGGCTATTGGGTGGCCTTCAGATTTATCAATTGCACACTGTGTACATTTGACGTTTGAGTAGGGGGAGTAGCTGAACCAATGGTCTGGTTGGCCACTGTCTACTATATTGACAATTGTTGCAATTGATTCGACAACTGATCAACGAGATTTTTTTGTGTTGAACCTACAATACCATCGACATGTGGTCTAGATCTCTGTCTAGTCTTGTCATGTATCAACCGTGGTGCATCTGGTAAAACTTTGTAAAGTAAACCAAACTGAGAGTAAATCAGTTCTAGTTGTTGGGCTCTCATTATCGCTTATTCCTCTGAAAAGACCCCCGAGGTTGTGACGCATTTAGATAACTGGGGTACCAAAGACTTAAGGAACCACTCAAGAAGGAATGCTGGTGGGACTGGAACTTTGATCAAACTCTTCCGGTGTCTCCATTCTCGAATTTGATATGAGATATGGTCCACTTTTGTCTGCTCAAAGTTGGCCAACAATTCGTAGTCGACATCGTATCTCATAGGTAATTGGAAATGGTTTAAGAAATCCATTTCCAATTCGCCAAAGGAAGAGTATCTTGATCAGTTGAGCTTGATGTACCATTTCTCCACACTCACGATGAGAGTGAATTGAAACAAACACAATTGGATGGAGTCATCTCTCAAAGAATTGGACGAGCACCATAAATGGAATGTAGTCACATGATCGCCTGGATCTTCATTAGACTTGGCCTCAAAATGTGGGATGTCTGAAGGCAACTTGGTCGACATCGGAGGCCAACGCAGATTGTGACAGATGGGGTCATTTAATAACCTTGTCAAGTCTGGCAAGTGCAGTGTTTCCAAAAATGGTAATTTGGGTTCTTGATTATAACCATGGAAAGAGGATCCTGGAGTTTGGCTGGCACCAGGTTGTCAGGAAACATTAGGTTGTTGGCTAGGGTTCTGGTAATAACCATGGTCGTGACCAGTGTATGGATTATGTGCTTGTTGAGATGTCATCGGAGGACTCCCTTAATAGGACGTAAAGGGTTGGGCTTGCGTCACATTCCAAGGATTTTTGGAAGGGTTTCCCCCTACCGATCCGATAGGCATAGGTGATGAGCCTTGCCTGGGGTTCCATTGGCTATGGAAGGGGTTTCCCCTGGTCAGCATCCCTGACAAGAGAACTGATTCCTGCCACAGATTCCAAGGTCCTTGTGAGGAAGGAATTCCTAAGTTTGCCCCCTGTGCAGGAATAATACCTTGCATAGGATTTTTTTGTAACCGGGGTTGCCCCTAGCCGAGATGGAAGCTGACGAGAATGCATTGTTACCAAAAGTGTAGAACAAAGAGAATGGTGTCAAACCTACTGACATGCTATAAGTAGGATGTCCTTGACTACCTGCTCCAAACGAAATATAGTTTACGTTTATCCCGACGGAGTGTTGGTGAGCACTGTCGGGCGAAGGGGATGAAGGAGGTTTATGACCCCCTCCACAAGGGAAAGCATTATAGGGAGATGAAGTGCCCCCCATGGATCCTTACAGAGGAGTTTTGGAGCTCCCTACCCCAATATCTAACGTCTGTAGAGTGGAGTGTGAAAGGACATTGTTCGTATCGAAGCCAGGCATCCCGTATGAGAATGGAGGGCATGTCGCACTCTAGGTGAATGGAGGAGTGATCGCCGCCATAGACGGAATCAGACCATTTCTCAAGGTAGAGGCATTCGAGACCATAATGGTCTGGACCGACTTCGGTTGGTTAGGAGGAAGAACACCCCCTGTAGTGACAACAATAGAGGGAATATGAGTATTCCCTAAAGAAGTAGCAACATTTGTTTCCATCGTTGCTTGTGACACTATCTGACGCTCGTAAGGTTGAACTTGTACAATGATAGGTGCCGATAGATCAGTGATTGGAGGGTTATATGGACCAAGAGCTTGCGCTCCGAGGTAAAAAATTATTGGTTCCTCCGGAATCAAATTTTCTCCTTTCAAAGATGAGTCAGGCACAGTTTTATGTAACCCGGTCGCCTCAAAAGACCCGTGCTAGTCTATTTTTTGCCTTAGCGGTGGAGGGGGTGGCTTGAGATCAACCGACGATAGGACCAAAAACCTTCGCGATTGACAAAGCTCTTGATCCTCCACTATGTGAGAATATCAAAGACATGCTAGGGATTTCTATAATTGTTTTAAAAATCAACACACACTAGAAAAATCTCCTATGAGACAAGACAAGCAAATCACTAGCTAGTTGGAAGAACAGTTACACCAGCCAACACTAGAGAAACTTACCGGTGCAAGTGAAACTCGAATATGGAAGCACCCTCTAGGTATACTCTACAAAGTGTGGCCCGATGTCTACCGTAGGTACCGTGGTATACCCCCGCAGTCACATGTGTAAGTCACTAAGATAAAGGCAACTAGGTTTCCAGCGCGCGAACAGTCACTAGACGGGTACAGTCGAAAGTCGGGTGGACCGCAATGAGAAGGGTATCAAGCCTGAAACCTACCAAGGGTATCGAAAGCAAGTGTTCTGGAGGATGACCGAGGAAATTGAATGGATTCGAGACCCACGAAACTCCATGGCAAATGCGATCAACATAATCCCAAGATAAGCCCTCTATATGCATTCCCCACTACGCTTGGTCTGGATTTGGAGGGGTTATCTCCACTACCTTTCCTTACGCAACCTCATGTTTATCCCCTGTGTTAGAAGGGGGTCCCGGATAACTTTCATGGTTACTAGACTTTCAAGCACTCCTTAGATTAGACTCTTATGTTTGTTTTTGTAGCCTTGAAGAGTTTCCTCTCCAATCCTAAATCAAGGCTCTAGCCTAGACTAAATTGATGAACCCTTCAAACACAAAGTCTAATAACTTTTAATTAGGCATTAATTTTAGTGGATGTATTAAGTAAAAAGGAATGAAAGTGAAACCAATGATGTTCTTTAAGAGATGAAAGAGAAGAGCATAAGATGATACTGGAAACAAAAGTACTTCTTTTTTCACAAATAAAGATTTTCCAATTGAAACTCTTTCACCAAAATTTTCGTAACTACTTTTCTCAGATCTTTGAAAAGAAAAACTCAAAACAAGATTTCACTCGACTATGAGCTACTTAATGTCCTAAGCATTCAAGTAAAGAACTTAAGAAAAATTTATTTTTCCTTGGTAAATGAAGCAACTTAACCTAAACTACTTTACCAAACAAAGAAATGAAAGGTTTTTTTTTTATTATTTTCTGCTTCAAAACAAGAAAATTGAAAATGAATTCTTTTCTTTTCTTCCAAAGAAAAAAGGGGAAAAATGACGACAAGACAGGACCAAGAAATGGCTTCTGGCCCAATCGCAGATCGCAGGGAGTCACTGAAAATACCAAGTAGGAAGATCAAAGTAGACTCACCAACTTGTCTAAAAACCCTATTTAAAGAAAATACAAGAAATCTTTGGTCAAAAGAAAGATAAATTGAAGTCATACCTAGGCCACAGACTACTATAACAGAGACCAATACTAGATCAAGAAAACCCCTGAGGAGCGTGACTCTTGATAGGGAAGAGGATGATTGGATCTTCTTTTTACAAAATATTTCTCAACAAGCACACTACTGACACTTCAACAACCAACGTATGTACGCGGGTTGTCCAAGGGAAGGGTACGCATGCACGCGTGCAAGCCCACTGTAGGTCACGTACACCTCTGTAACTCCTCAAAAAAATGAAAAAGCAACAGTCCAACATAGGCAGGGAGTACTGGTATGGAAGACCAACATCCCTTAAAGACATAGAAGCTTACAGAAACTCAAAAAATAGTGAACAAACTGATTCAAAGTACCCAAGAAGAAATATCCCCAAAGACCCTAGAGGCCTCCCCAGTACAGTCGCCAATTCTGCTATAGTAGGAAAACCCCTCTACGGACTACACCAAGGGTCTAAAGTGTAGGCAGAGCTAACCGTCTAAAGTCTCCTACTTTTAATCACTATCCCAACATTACCCCACAATCATACATAAAAGACAAGAGAGAGGGATCTGGTAGGCCTACCTTAAACTCTGCGTCTAGTGTCGATCCCTTTGTGCTTGGTTGTTTCCTGACTGCAAATATCCTCCCAAGGCTGACCTTCATTCATCAAAAGATAAACAAGAAACTACAAGCATGCATTCTACATATGGATTAGTGGGTTAGACATCATAAACAAGAAATGTAAACAAATCATATAAGTTTAAGACGTCATTTGGCGGGACGGAAAAAGTACTTCTTTATATTAATCTCACAAAAAGGTCACTTACAACATGAGACCGACATTTCTCCTCAAACTTGGTCCTATGATCCTCATCACCATGCACCAACTGCTTCCACGTCTTCTTCTCCTCTTCAATTCTCTCTTAGGTAAATGGCAAGGGATTTGCAATTGGGGCAAAGGGGGATTGATAAAATGGGAAGAGTTTCTTTCCTCTCGTGCTTCTCTTGCAATGGGACCCCAAATCCTTATTTTATAGGCCAAAAGGGATAGTAACGGTTGGGGTGACTGGCTATGGGTAGTCAAACGATTAAGTAACAGCCCAAAAACTGGTATCCTATGCAATTTTCCACTTTTCACGATATTTTGTGAGTGTACGCGGGCTGTAGTGGGTCAACATGTGTGTGTACGCGGGCAGTAGTGGTGCAGGGCATGTACACCTTCAAAGCAATGGTTTTTTGAAGAGCATGTTCAGTGATGGCTTGGAAAATATAGCAAGTTATATGGCTTGATGCCAGGTATGCATGTCTGGTGCAATTTAGGGTTATAACAGAAAATGGTAAGATGACCTTTAAATAACATACCTTAGAACACATCATCAAAAGACTTCATCCTCCCTTGGAATTTATCCCTTCTTCACTTCATCTTCCCTCTGAAATTCACCTCAGATCTCCTTGGTTACCTCATATAAGAATCACTTACTCACATATAAGATATTCGATAAAATGTGTGTGTGAATGTACTTATGAGTGACTTCTTGAGGTGTATATATACTTTTTCTAAGTAACGTCTTTCCTTAACTTTAGGGATTCTTGAAATTTATTGTTATAACCACTTTACCCTTTGATTAATGACTTAAAACCAATTATATGCTTCTTAAACCATATTTGGGGTTGCTTAACCCATCTTTGGGGATTCCAACTTCATGACCTCATAACTCCTCAACCGTGAGGAACTACATGACGTTCCACCTACCATTGGAAATGGAATGACGAGGAATATCCATCTATGAGTGTGCTACCTTCATTTACATTTTCCTTCATGTCATTATTTCTCAAACAACTTATGGCTTCATGACCACACCTATGGGTTTTTTCTAGACTTCTTCAAATCATCTTCCCGTGAGGGCCATGCTTAGAGCTATGCCATAAGGGGACCACTTTGGAGACTTGTACAAATACACCCATCGGATCTGTTGACATCAATGAAAACCACTTCTTGTTGAAATTAATGACAACCAACTATCTAAGAACATCAATGAAAATGAACTTTCCAACAATCTCCCCCTTTGGCATTGATGGAAACACTCATACTGCAACAATCATAATCCACCTGTGACCAATGCTCCTATGATGTTTATCTCCTCGTGTTTCTTTCCCCCTTTGACATAAATGGAAAATGTTATCTCCCCTATCTTCATGCTTCTAATATTTCTCTTTTGATCTTTCTCTTTCTCTCCCTTTGACATTATGGGTAAAAGGGTAACTCCCCCTGTCGATATACCTTCTCTGAACAATCTCTCTTTGAATTCGTGCACTCCCCCTATCTCAATGCTTCTTTTTCTTTCCTAATATCTTTCTTGGACAATTTATCTCCCTTGAGTTATCTGCACAATATGGTGTAGATCAATGTGGGATTTTCTATATATGTTTTCTTTCCTCTCTTATGGTGTTCTTTGTCCATTGCTTCTTCCTCTTGTAATTCACTGACATATTTAAAATAATTCAAAGTTTGATGAATTCAAATCTTCATGGATTTTCAAGTTCACATTAATGACCATACTTTCTTCTAACGATGTAGCTTATGTTGTGCCCTTTTACTACTTTCCTTCTTGATTCCACTTGTCCATTGATTCCACTGATTCTAATTGTTACCATGATTTCATCCATTGTCATGTATATGTTCAGACATGTCAAATATCCCATGAATCCATATCTATCCATATGTCATAAACTACTCATGAATCTACTACTCAACTTCATACAATGCCGACCCATCTGCTGCAACTGATCACAACATATTCTGAAATTTCATTTCCAATATTTGCAAACACTTCAAACAGCTTGAAATATAGTTCTCTGATCTATAGAGCTACTACTTAGAATCTTCCTTTTCAACATTCATGTTTACTAGGAGTCTCCATGTTTAATGGCTCAAAAAATTATCGTCTCTTATACAGAGTAATATTCCTCTTCATTTGTGGAGACATCTTCGTTTTCATCCTCTTCCCAAATTCTGACATTCCTTTCATCATCTTCCTGAATTCCAACATCTTCTTCTTCATCCTTTGCATGAATTATGACACCTTCCTCTTGGCCTGTGAATTCATTATKATCTTGCGCTACTGTGAATCTTGTGAGTATGATCTCTAGGACATGGTTTTCATTTACYCGCTCTTTTTTTYYTCATGTATGCTCCAAATCTTCCTGTATCTGGCATCAATGTTTTCCTCTATGGGAGGCTCTATCACGCTTCTACAATTTCGAGCTATGTGTCCATAGTTGTGGAATTTGTAACATTCAATATTATGTGGAGCCACATAAGCATTTCTTCCTTGAACATTTCCTCCATAAGCCTTGCAACCTACAAATTTAAGTCCAAAGTCAGTACAAGTAAAAAAATGACCATAAAATAAACTTACATACATGGGAGTGAATGATCTTATTTGTGGTGTAGTCCTTCTAAATTATTTCCTTCACAATGATTGAAGATTATTTGTTGCCTGGATGTAGAAGGCCTTCTGTATTCATTCCTTTCTTATTCTTGTCGGGCACAATTCCTTCCTTTGAGAGCTTATGCATAGCTCTTAGTCTTCTCTTTATTATTTATTTCTAGTAACCGTTAACATTTATCTTCAACTTTCTTTATTGATGATGTGGAGATTTTTCTCTCTTCAATGTTCTTGTTGAGCTCGAAAAATTTAACACTTAATGTAACAACTTCTTCTTCAATCTTCTCACATTCTTCTTCATTCTTCATCATCTGTATCTTCATGACTTCTTCCTTTCTCTTTGCTTCTTCAAGTTGGGTCTTCAAGTAGACAATTTCTTCTTCAAGTATTCTTTCCTACTGACTAAATTCTTCTTCAAGCTTTCTAAAGACTTTATATCTTTCCTTGATATGGCTAGTCAAAATATCTTCGCTCTTCTCTGCTTCCTTTCTTTGTTCTACTATTTCTTTTTGCAAAAAATACTTTTATTCCAATTGAATTTTGCATGCTTCATCAATCCTTCTGGCTTCTTCTACTTGGACTTCTTCAAAGATGGGATTTTAAGACTCCCTTTTTATATTGATCAATTATTCCTCGCATGAATTATTTTTCTCTCTTTATTTGACTAACTTGTCTAAATAAATGGTTAGTTGTCTCTCATAATATTCTTCTTTTGAATCTGTCTGAATGGATGAGCTTCTTTATTCCCATACATCTTCTTCGTCTTCTTTATTCTGATTGGCATGTTATGTCTCTACGGTAGAATGGGATTCAATAAAGTATAGATTATGTATCTTATCCCAAAGTTCATTCGATGATGAACATTGGCTCAGTTTGTCTTTTATTGAATTAGGTAATCCTTCCATGATGAAATCCATTTCAATTTTGTTGTTCCTTTTCAATTATTTCTTGGCTGCAATTTTTCATTTTCTTTGAACCGATGTATCCTGTAACAATTGATTTCCAAACATCATACCCATGTGATTGTAAACATACTTTCACCATGCTGGTCCATATCTCATAGCTAAGACTAATATGACCATCAAATATTGGTTTTCCATTTACTATGCACTTCACAAATCTTTTCAGTCCGTTATATCTGGAATCCATGATCTACCTTCTAGTGGTTAAATTTTTATCTTGAAGGACTTTCTTTGATACCAATTGTTGGAATACTAAGAGGGGGGGATGAATTAGTATGAGCACTTTTTACCACTTTCAATCACAGTACATATAAACTTCAAATTTATCAATAGTATATCATTTATGATTGCATTCAATATATCATGAGCATATAACCATAAGAAGTATCATCACATCAACTAACCACATACACAGTACACTATAATTTACATGGAAACCCAAATGGGAGAAAAACACGTAATACTTTCTTATATATCAAATATTACATTCATAGGAAGCACCAACTTACAAATTCTCCAACACCAATTGGAATGAGGTACAAACCCGAAGGAATCACAAACTCTCTGAGGTCTTCGACACCAACCAGAAGGAGGCTATGACCCCCTAATTTACAGGCACCAACTTGAAGGAAGCACCAAATCCTTATGTTTTCTAGCACCAACCAAAAGGACGTTATGACCCCCTGATTTACAGGCACCAACCTGAAGGAATCTCCAACTCCTTGAGTTCTCCGACACCAACCGCAAGGAGGATACAACCCCCTTTCCTTGCCCCATCCTACCTCCATGAAATATAAGTGTAGACTCACTATCACTACCACTAATATTTTCATCGTCAATGTTACCAATAAATCAACCAACCTGCCATTGTCACTGTCACATCAACCAACCTATCACTGTCGGTGTCACATCATCCAACCTGTCACTGTCACTGTCACATCATCCAACCTGTCACTGTCACTGCCACTGTCACATCAACTTGTGACTACCACTGTCACATCAACCTGTCACTAATGATCAACCAATCATCCAACCCATCATTGTCCCTGTCACTTTCTTTTTCACTGATATACCATCAACCAATTGATCCATGCACATCGATACCAAACCATCACCAAACCACGTACATCAAACCTGTACCATACAATGCACATCAACCATGTACCAGAACCTGTACATCAACCATGCACATGTACCATGTACCATATCATGTACATCAACCATGTACCATCTCATGCATCAACCATGTACCATACCAAGTACATCAACCATGTACTTACATCATAATATATCATCAATGAAGTGCCTCAACCATAACCAAGATAGCCACAATACCAAGATACCAATATAGCCAAGATGTGYTACTAATCAATGTACCATAAAATCACTAAGGTGTGACWCAAAATGTATCACCAAGACATAAACCTCATACAAGTACCAAGAATATGCCTCACACCATCCACCAAAGATGTGCCTAAAACATATACCAATGCCTCAACAAGATACCAAAGGAATGGCCATCATATCATCAACAATTAACTAAGATGTACCTCAAACCATGTGCCAACATCCATAATCCACGTACCAAGAGATACCATCAAACATGTTCCATATCACTCATATACCACACAACAAACCATATGCCACGTATCCAAGATGTGCCTCTAACAATGTATCATACCATCACCAAGGTGTACCATGCATAATCACTACCATGACATACCTCAAGCATGTACCATAAAAAAACAAACAAAATCCTAAAAACTAACACATAAGCATACCTTTGATCCTGTAGAAACCATGATGGACAAAATTACACACTTGTAGCTCTTCCTCAACTTCAAGAACAAGAGAATAACATCTTCATCAAACTTTACCTCAGTCTCGCGGGAGTTGTTTTGGATTAGTCACAAACCATAAGTTTCAACAAGAATAAATCCATACATGTAATGAATAAAGGTATGAAATTTTAACCACATATACTCTAAGATCTTTCTTCCATCTCCTCAAAATTTCAGGGTTTGAAACTTCTCAGAACATAAGTTGTAGCGAAACTGGTAGACCTTGTTGAATTCTATCTTATTCATGAGAGAGAAATTGTACATCATCCCACGTGCTCAATATTAGATATCTGATTTTGAAACTCACATACAAGATGCTACAGATTGTTATTTTTCCACTGAAATGGGTCTCGAATAATTTGGATCCTCTATGAAGAAGGTATGATTGTTTTACCCTTAACAACCGTTTGAGACTAGTTTCAGGACTAGTCAAAAACCCTATATTCCATAGAGTGTATCTCCAAAAGTAAAACGAGCCAGAAGCTGAAAGTTACTTGTAATTCACTGACATATACAAAAATAATTCAAAGTTACTTGACTTCAAATATTCATGGCTTGTCAAGTTCACATTAATGACCATACTTTATTCTAACGATACAACTTCTTTTGTGCCCTTTTATTGCTTTCCTTCCTGATTCCACTAATTCCAATTGTTACTCTCCTTTCATCCAATTTCATGTATTTATTTAGAACTGTAAAATATATCATGAATTCATATCTTTCCATATGTCATAAAATTATCATTACTTTGTTACTCAACTGCATACAATGTTGACCCATCTATTACAACTGATCACAACATATTCTGAAATTGCCTTTCCAAGATCTGCAAACACTACAGACTGCTCGAAAGATAGTTATCTGATCTATAGAACTACTTCTTAGACTCCCCTTGTTCAATATTCATATTTATCGGGAGTCTCCAAGCCAAATGGATCATAAAAATATATGCTCTGATGTAGAGTAATCTTCCTCTTTGTCTGTGGAGACATCTTCCTTTTCATCCTCTTCCCAAATTCTGACATTCCTTTCATAATCTTCCCGAATTCTAACATCTTCCTCTTCATCCTCTGCCTAAATTCTAACACCTTCCTCTTGGCCCGTGAATTCATTATGATCTTGCGTTTTTGTGAATCTTGTGAGTATGATCTCTAGGATCTAGTTTTCATTTACCTGCTCTTCTTGTTTTTCATTTCTTCTCCAAACCTTCCTGTATCTGACATCAATGTTTTCATTTATGGGAGGCTCTATCACGCTTCTACAATTTTGAGCCATGTGTCCATAGTTGTGGAATTTGTAACATTCAATATTATGTGGAGACACATAAGCATTTATTTCTTGAAAATTTCTTCCATAAGCCTTGCAATCTACATATTTATGTCCAAAGTTAGTACAAGTAAAATAATGACCATAAAAGAAACTTACATACCTGGGAGTGAATGATCTTCTTTGTGGTCTAGTCCTT
>SNQJ01S0226929.1:0-10913 GCA_010110895.2 Picea sitchensis | reverse complement strand
TCCAGATTTTCCTAAACATATTCTTATGCACTCTACAACATCATTCCTTTCTGTTTTTATGAGTGCAACCACAATAAAACTTTCATCTATATCTATATTATTGCACCATCAACATTATCATGTTATTCTCATGTGAAAAACATTACATGCATCAACATAACAATTTATCATCTCATAGAAACATAATCCTCAACAAGAAAAGGGATAAGGGACTCTTCCCCTTTTCCAACTCCTTTGCACAATCAGGAACTTTTAGTTCAACTGAATTAATTACAAGGCTTTTATGTCTCTACATAACATGGCTCAATCCAAGCTCATTTATTTAAACATACTTACAATTTTCATCTTTCATTTACCAGTTGTAATATTTTCACATCTTCTCTTTTAAAGATAGAACTCTGTCTCATCATTCAGAGTTTTTAAAGTGAGAAAAGTGTTAATCTCTTCTCCTTCTTTGCTTATATAATTTATACCTCCTGGGATATTCCTACTCTATTCCTTGAGAAAACTAAGTCAAGTTCATCTTGAAATTATTGATTACATCAACATACTACAACAACAAGCTTTTGGTTCATAATGAATTATGAACCTGTGCATTTTTCACATTACCATTCAAACATTAGAATGGTTAACATTCCTTTGCATGTTCCCCATGCATGTATTATTTTTTAGAATGTAATATAGGATTCTTATATAAATAAACTTTGCATCCCACTATCTAACTGATCTGTGATCTTTTCGTCGGGTGACTTATTAAAGAATTGCATAAAATGATAATAAACAAAAGTACACCATAAAGAAGGAAAAACTCGAAAGGAAAGAGACATAATCATGCAATATGAACACAAAGAACTTGATAACGGAGTTCGTCCTTGGTGGACTACGTCTCCGGGTCCTACTCTCATATGGGTAGGTCATTTTATTAACTCCATAAAAGAATTGGGAAAAATACATAAGTATACCTCATTCTGGAGTTAAGCCATATAATATTTTCTCAGATCATAAAACTAACACCACCACTGTGTTCGTGGCGTCGTTTTACCTAAAAATGATTGTCTCCACGTCTCAATCCAAGTCAGACACTTTCAGGACCCCAAGACACCCTTGCCTCGATTTCTGTGCCACTTCTCCTGTAATTAATCACCGACAGATCTCAAAATCCATGCCAAAATCTAGAAGACTATGGAAAAATTCGTATTGTACATATGCGCTCAGCCTGCCCCTTCTCCGTGCTCTTCTATGTTCCGAATGCATTGCTTGAAACCCCCATATAAACAATATTTGGGTGGTTATGTCATAACTTAGGTGGTTGGCATGATGGTTAGCAGAGGCTAAATTTAGAGTTTGTTTGGTGGAGGTTCCAGGGTCGAATCCCACAGACCTCTGTTTTAACACATGGTTTGTAATAGTTTTGGTGTGCTTACTAAAAATGGCAGAGGTTACAAACTGGTGGAGAAAATGGTGGAACAAATAAATTTGGAGGTGGTTGAGTTCAAGCCCCTAGGCAGGTGGAATAATATAGTCATATGGTGCTTAACATATGGACAGGGGCTAGGATGAAGGCCTAGCCCCTCCCTTTGGCGCCTTAGTTTAAAGTTTAAATTTAAATAATATTTAAACCATATTACAAATAAGAATCAAGGTATGGTGTAGTGGTTAGTACGGACTTGTGGGGCCTTTGAGCTACTTGGAGGTCATGAGTTTGAATCATGGGGAGTCGATTAAATTTTTCATATACCAGCTATTGGAGGGGTGCCACGTGGCAACCCATGAATGGGCCACGTGGCACCATATAATTTGTCCATGAAAAATGCCACTTGTCACCATATGATTCGCCCATGAAACTGACACGTGTCATCACTCAACTTGCCCACATGTCTACCACCCTTGTCACATCATCTTGCCAACTTAGTTGTGCCACGTGTCACCTTTGCAGTGGTTCCACGTGTCACTTTGAAATTTTCCTTTTTGACCAAGTTTGACTGAACTTTGACCGCTTCTAACGTTTGATCCATAACTCCGTTTGACGAGTCATTTGCACTGTTAGAAAGCTTGCGACGTGCTCTTCGCGATTATACCATTTTCATTGAGTTTTAGGAACTTTGAATTTTTTCCCTTTTGTTGTCTACTGAAGCCATTTTGAGCATTTTGATTTGCTTCTATGCACTCTGAGTTGTCTTAACCTTATCTGGATCCTTTTTGTATCAGTAACTCCCTGTAGTCATTAAGGTTGTGGCTCTATTCTCCAAATATATTATTTGTACAGTTCCTCCACATGGAACTTCTTCAACATGCAACCCTCTTATTGCACATCCAAACGATATGAAATGAACTCAATCTTCAATCAACCATCATCTTCATTATTTGAGAGATTTACTCAATCTTCCATAAGGAATATAATCCTACATTCCTATTATGCATTCACATATGCGCATTATTCTTACCAGTTTATATTCAAATTGTTCTTTTATTCATTTAACCACATGCATCAACATGAGTTTACATGTGTCTACCACTGGTACACTTTAGAGTTTCCACATTGCATGTATATTTAAATCATTTCACTCATGATTTGTTCACAATCATTTACATGCAGCCTTCAAAGGTATATTCATTTTTCCTTCTATCTTAATCATATATGGGTCATGGGTGCTATGACTGTAGGTTAAAGGTGCAGTTGTAGAGAATAAGCCACACAGGATGGTAGTTGACGACTATGGGATGAAGTTAAACAACTGCACATGTAACCAGTGGGAGATAGTGTGTATGGGAATGTGGGAGTGAGCTATTGGAATAACTGATCGAACACAAGTCCATGTGGTTAAGATCTGACAATAGAAGAAAAAGTGGCCATGGGATGTGAGGTGGTAGGGAAGATGTTATAGTAGCCGATAACAGAGGTATAGCCAACAAGGAGGTGGTGGGTGCAGGGGACAGGAAAGCCAACAACAGTGGTGTTAAGCCATAAATAGTGGCACATTACCCCTTAATTGGGGCATATTACATTAGTAATTTTAATTTATTTATGTCGTCTTGGCTCCATTAGTTGTAATTGTACCTCCTAGTCTCCTATATATACCAAGGATACCTTTTCATTTGGAATCATATTGTATTTGGAAATTTATGTGGTGTATAAGTAGGTTTCCCCTCGAAGAGGATTATTACCTGAAATCCTCTCTTTTTCAAGGTGTTGAGTACTTATTCTGAGGTTTTTTTAATTATATTTTGATATTTGGTTCTTAACATTTGGTATCAGAGCTCAAGGTCTTGGGGTTTCACTGCTGCATCTCAAACACCTTGGAATTTTCACTATAACTTTTTTTCTACGATTGTTCAGAATGAACCCCTTGGAGGATATTTATTAGAAGGATCAAGGTACGTGGGGTTCAAATTTACGCTCCCAAGGAATTATATTTTCAGAGAGATAACCTGTGTAATATAGAGTTCTCAAATAATTTTGAATTTATTCATCGTGGAATTTTCCCCATAAAATTGTTTTTGTAATGTTTCAGACCCTAAAACCTAGACTGTGTTCATATAAATTATCAAGGTATCTATGATACAAATTTCAGCTTATGTTTCATCCTACTTTTGTAGATACACCCTGGGTAAGATAGGGTATCTGACTAGTCATATTAACTAGTCTCAAACATGTCTTCTGGGTAAAACAATGATATCTTCTTTAGTGAGTATCCAAATTAAGTGAGACTAGTTGGAATGGACAATGGACATTCTGTAGTATTTTTGGTACAAGTTTCAGAATCAAATATCAGATATTGTTCTCTTGGAACGCTTTACAAGTGCACTCTCCTGGAAGGGAAAAAAATAATTAAGGTGTGGGGAAGTTACCATAACTTTCACTTGGCACATACCATTTTAATCAGACCTATGTAATTGAAGAGAAGAAGTATCAAAGAACTACAAAAATAAATTTTCATACCCAAAAGGGCCGAAATTTTAGAGATACAATAGAAGAAAGATCGTCTAGCAGAAACACCTCGAAATCAAGGTTTAAAAGTGATACTTGGCCAACATGCCGCCAAAAAAGGGAACTTCTACACCAAATAATCCTCCAAACAGTCCTACTTGGACTCTTGATGAAGGTGAAGAAATGTGCATGAACATAAATGATTTACAAAAGAAGACAATAAAAAAATATGAACTACAAGGGATGATGGATTCAACTGAACCTAAGTTGGAGGCAATAATGGATACTAATATGGATGGTTTAAAAAGGGATATCATGTAAGGATTGACAAATTTCCTAATATAAATTCCACCTAAAAGTGAAAATGTATCCCATGAAATTCATGATGAGAACACAAGGAAGAGGAATCAATACTGGAGGAACTCCAAATTTGGGTTGAAGACCAACTACTTTCCTAAGATTGATATGAGGAAGTTTGATGGAAAGGATCCAATCACATGGATGCTTTATATGGAGAAGTTATTTTATCTACATGACGTGCCACATACACAAAAGATATGAATTTCTTCTTTATATTTAGAACCCAATCAATTTGTGTGGTATCGATGGATTTTTTCTCGCAAATCACTTGTCACTTGGACAATTTTCACAGAAGAAATGATAGCACACTATGAGGATAGAAGGAGCAATACATTTTTCAGCCAATATGAATCTCAATAAAAAGGGTTCAGCTGCAAAGCACATTGAGAACTTCCAAAGATTGAATATAAAGGTAATGAATATTCCAAATGAGCACCTAATTGATGTATTCATAGGAACATTATAGGATAAAATTCAACACGAGGTTCGCCTTTGGGAAACCAAATCATTGGAGAATGCATTCAAGGTGGCGAGAAATGTTGAAAGTAAAAATATGGCTATGGGTACTAGAAGGACCACTCCTAAAATATATCAAGATAATAATGTTCATTCTTCTAAAACAACTCAAACTACAAGGTTGACACCTCAACAATTGGAGGAAATAAAAGAAAAATGTTTATGCTTTAATTGTGACAACAAGTACAATAAGGGACATAAGTGTGGTGAGAAGAAATTATTCTACATAGATTGTGAATATGAACAAGAACAAGAACCATCTCAAGATGAAAACATGGAAGAGATTTTTCTAAAGAGTTGACTCCCACGATATCATGTAATGCATTGGATGGAATTAACACTCCTCAAACCCTCAAGATCGAAGGATACATAAAAAAGAAAAAGGTAATAGTCCTAATTGATTCTTGTAGTACTCATAATTTCATTCACTATAAATTAGCCAAAGCTCTTAATTGCTTTATATATCTAGCACCAGAGTTTCAAGTAATGATCGCAAATGGAGGAACTATCAATTTCTCAGGAAAATGCAATAAGATCAATCTTACTATGGGGGAATATGTAATGAATAGTCCAATGATTTCTATACCCATGGGTGGTGTTGATGTCGTACTAGGAGTCCAATGGTTACAATCATTGGGAACAATGGCTTTTAATTTTCAAGAACTTTTCATGAAATTTTTATTGGAAGGAAAAACAATTGAGTTTAGGGGTATCACAGGGAAACCCATTAAGGTGATAAGCTCTAATGGAATGAAAACATTATTGAAAAAGGGGAATCAGGGTGTAATTGTACAACTATGATCACTAGATGTTCAAACATATAATCCATTTATTCCCCTATATCTCCAAGGGATTGATGCAGGAGCATCGTAGAAAGCCAAAGCACGTGCCTAGCCAAGGAGACAACTGGATGCGCATATGCAATTAAATACGTTTTTGTGAAACATTGTGAATTTCAAATTCTGAAACATTAATGTAATGGACAGGAGGAAAGTGCAGTTGCATTTATATCTGAAGATCGAAACTGATTTTGGAGCGTATGTTCCTATCCGCTAGATGTAATAGGCATTTATGTGTGTTTAATGCAAGTAGGTAGATTTAATTTAATACATTAGACAGTTTAGGAGAATAGGAGGGAAAACAAATGATAGACACCCTCAACCATTGTATCATGTAACATAATTTAGCATTCATAAGCTATAGATTTGTAGAGAAGAACAGAGAATTTTATGCATTCTAGCAGTTGTTATTCGCCATGTACATGAGCATTGGAATTAATAGAAGAAAGATTTGATTCCAATCTGTGTGTTTGTTATGGTTGTTGGAACCACCTGTTGAATGGTATGTTGCAGGCTAGTTTATATTCTCTGTGTGCATCTTATTTCCATGAAATCTGTGTGTGTATGCTCTAGAATTCTTTGTTGAATGTTTGAATTCTAGATAAGGGGAGAATGAGTTTCAGTTGTTTCTCTTTCTGATAACTCCTGCAAAGAGTGTACTGGAGGGACCGCAAGGAGTGCGTCGACCAGGCTATGAGTTTCATCTCAAAACTCTCAGAGGAGATTCAAATCGTGTTTTTACAGGCCGAAGTACAAGGTTAGCTTAAGAGTCATGCAAGGTGTGTATAGGCTGAGTGAGGTATGGGATTTTACCAACTCAAGAGGGAGATTGAGAGACTGTTGTTACAAGAGGTGCACAGAGCCGAAGACCCAAATAAAATGAGGTTATTTGAAAATTTTCTGCAAGGGGTGTGTGTAGGGACCCTTTTGGAATCCTTGAGCTCGTAAGCGAAAGATAAAAAGGAATAGAACCTCTGAAGTGTTCAAAGGGAGGCAGAGGTCGAAATCGTCTCACAGAAGTCAAGTTCAGGAGGAAGGACGCCGAGTCATTTGGCCAGAAGTCCTTGAGAAGTTGAATCAGATGGTGGAATCGCTTCAGGAGGAAGTGCCAAAGTTCCATGAGTTGTTGGATCTTGTGGAACAATGGAATCATTAAGACCGAGTGTCTTTCAACACTCTTAAGCTCAGGAAGGATAATGATTGTCAGATCCGAATCAATGAGGGTTGTTGATCTTGTGTGAGATTTCACGTATCGGAGTTCAGGGAATGGAGTGACCAGTGGTTTGGTTCGAGTGTTGTGGATTTTCGATTGGTGAAACCTCGATACAATGAGGGCGATTGGATCGAGTGAGGCACACAATCGTCGATCTCGTCGAAGGCACGATTTCAGAGTCGGGGATTTGTAGAGGGAGATGAACGGTTGTTCGTTGTTCTCTCAAGTTGTGGAAGCCGAAGACTTGTGCGAACAAGTGGTAAGGACCCACTCTGTAAGCGAAGTAAACAGAGGTGATAGGTGGCATGCGCCCGTCACTTTGGGTAGAGTCAACCTTCGTTGACATATCGTGTTTCAGGGATTCGCAAGGGAAGAGAACGAGAGGTTTGCGCTCCAACTCGCGAAGTCGCGAGTTGCGAAAGGTGCTTGAATTAAGGGCTTGGTTGTGGTCATATTGGAAAAGGGGTTGAAGAGGGGGTTTACACCTTAAGCCCATTCACAATTTCACATTTTGGGTATTGCCAAGGGCTGTGGCATTGTATTCGAAGTGCCCAACTTGTGAGATCCGAAATCCTTTGCAGGCTTAAACAAGGAGTTCAGTTAACCCTTGTCGTGGTTTAGAGAAGATCCTGCATGGATCTTGGCCTGAGGGCAGGAGGTCTGCACCAGTTGTGGTATCACAGCCGAGAACAAAATCTTTTCTTTCTACAACAGAGAGAAAAGAGGAATTTTACAGCCATGCTGCCAAGAAGAAGAGAAAGGCCCATACCTGACCCAGCAATGGAAAGAGAAATGCATGAATTACATTCCATACTTGATGCTATGGAGACAACACAGAGGCGAACAATTGACATTGGAGATATCAGTGAAGCGGAAAGTGAAAATGAAGCTGAAAATGAAGGAGAAGAAGTTGCAGTCGAAGATGTTGTAGAAGAACGCCTATTCAGGGTTGTTGCAAGGATAGGTGCTAGGGAAAAAATGGACATTCGATTGTACGAAGGAAACCTAGACATTGAAGAGATTCTAGACTGGATTAGAGATCTAGACAAACACTTCGACTATGAGGATGTTGAGGAAGACAAGAAAGTCAAACATGTCGTTACTAGACTTAAAGGGCATGCAACATTGTGGTGGGATGAACTGCAGGCTGACAAACATTGCAAGGGAAAGAAAAAAATCAAGAGCTGGGATAGAATGGTTGCAAAAATGAAAGCCAAGTTTATACCCAGGGATTATCAAATAAATCTATTTCGAAGGATGCAAAATTTGAGATAGAAGCTAATGTCAGTGAAAGAATACACTGAAGAGTTCTACAGGATAAACATCGGAGCAATTCATCGAGAAAGCGATGATGAGAAAGTTGCCAGGTATGTGAATGGTCTACGATATAACATTCAGGATGAGATGAGCATGATGACCATCTGAACCGTAGAAGATGCTTATCAGATGGATCTAAAAGCTGAAGAGAAGATGAGCCGAAAGCAAGGTCAAAGAGGCCAAGGCAAAATTCAAAGCAGAGGCAAGACAATTTCCCAGGATAGAACTCAAAATCCTAAAGAAGAGGGGAAGAAACTTCAAACTCAATCCGAGAGAGGAGGAAGCTCACAGGGGAGGCAGTATGCTGATAGAAATACTTTTCCTCGAACTAGAGGAAGAGGAATAGGTAGAGGAGGTGAAGTGAAATGCTTTGTCTGTGGAAAAATCGGACATAAATCCTATGAGTGTCCAGATAGGAAGAAAGATGGTGGTGAAACTCACATTTCTGAAGCTCAAGGACGGAATGTTGAGGCAGAGGACGCTGAGGGCAGAAGATCTTTGATGATGCGGAAAGTTCTCTTGAAATCGAAGAAGGAGCCAGAGAACCCAACCCAAAGAAACAGTCTGCTTCAGACTACTTACAAAACCAAAGACAGGGTATGCAAGGTCATAGTGGACAGTGGTAGCACATATAATCTTGTATCTATGGAAATGGTAGAAAATATGGAGCTGGAGACTGTTGCGCATCCAAGCCCATACAAAGTTTTGTGGCTACAAAAGGACATCAGGTAAATGTCACTAAACAGTGTTGAGTTGAATTTAAAATAGGAGGATATAAAGATGAGATATTATGTGATGTCATTCCCATGGATGTTTTTCATCTATTGCTGGGTAGACCGTGGAAATATGACATAAATGTGGTGCATGATGGGAGAAAGAACACATACACTCTAGAGAAAAATGGTAGGACGCACATGTTGTTGCCAATTAAGGATAAAGAGGTGAAAACAGAGATGAGAAACAATGTACTTCTCATGAGTGGGAAGGAACTTCTTAAGGAGGTCAAGCAAAAGGAAGACACACAATTCATTTTGGTTAGGAAGCCCATAATTGTTTTGAACAAAAATAGGATAGATGATTTACCAAAAGAAATCCAGGAGTTGCTGGAAGAATTTGTTGATATAGTAGTGGATGAACTACCTTGTTCGTTACCACCTATCAGGATTATAAGCCATCATATCGATCTTATACCTAGAGCCAGTTTGCCGAACAAAGCAGCTTATAGGTTGACGTCGCAGGAGAATGAAGAAGTTAAGAGATAGGTCCAGGACTTAATGGACAAAGGATTGATTCAGGAGAGCTTGAGTCCATGCGTTGTTCCAATAGTGCTCAGCCCAAGGAAGGATGGTGGCTGGAGAATGTGTACAGACTCAAGGGAAATTAACAAAATTACCATCAGGTACAGGTTCCCATTGCCAAGGATGGATGACTTGATGGATTGCTTGAGTGGAGCAAAGTTTTTTTCAAATATTGATTTGAAAAGCGGATATCATCAGATTAGAATGAGAGAAGGTGATGAATGGAAGACAACATTCAAGACAAATGGAGGTCTATATGAATGGCTTGTCATGCCATTTGAATTGATGAATGCACCCAGTACTTTCATGAGGTTGATGAACGAAGTCCTGAAGGATTTCATTGGGAAATCCATCATTGTATATCGTGACGATATATTAATTTTCAGCAAAACTGAAGCAGAGAATTTGAATCATTTAGTTGCAGTGATGAGAAGGTTACAACAAGAGAAATTGCTGATCAACATGAAGAAATCGTCATTTATGAGGACATAACTCATTTATTTGGGTTTCGTTAGCTCTGCAAATGAATTGAAAATGGATCCGGAAAAGATAAAGTCGATTAAGGATTGGCCATTGCCGAAGAGCGTGTTTGAAGTTCGAAGCTTCCATGGTTTGGCTAGCTTCTACAAGAAATTCATTCGAAACTTCAGTGGAATTAGCACACCAATGATGGATACGGTGAAGAAAAGACATAAATTGTTTCACTGGACGAAGGAAGCGGAGAAGAGCTTCAACCTGTTGAAGAAGAAGATCATTAAGCAACCAATTTTGGTTTTTTTAGATTTCAGCAAGACATTCTAGTTCAGGTGTGACGTGAGTGGATTTGCCATTGGAGCGATCTTAAGCCAAGACAACAGGTTGGTCGCATATTTCAGTGAAAAACTGAATGAATCAAAGATTAAGTACTCCATGTATGACAAAGAATTCTATGCAGTCATACAAGCGCTAAATAAATGGAGGCACTATTTGATTCCAAAAGAGTTCGTTTTGTACATCGATAATCACGCTTTGCAATTCGTGACTCGAAAGGAGAAGTTGAACCAAAAACATGCTAAATGGGTTGAGTACATGAAAATTTTTACTTTTGTGACTAAGCATATTTTTGGAACTGCTAACAAAGTTACTGACGCTTTGAGTAGGAAATGTTTTCTTATGCAGGAATTTAGAGTTAAGACTTTGGGTTTTGATAACCTCAAAGAAATTTATGAGGATGATCCATATTTCAAAGAGGCATATGAGGCGTCTGAGAATCCAATTCTCAGGGAAATAAGCCAATGGACAGAGTACATGATCCAGGATGGACTATTGTTCAAGGGAAATCATCTATGTATTTCGAAATGCTCCATGAGGGAGAATTTGTTGAAAGAAAAGCACAACGGAGGATTGGCCGGACACTTCGGCCATGAAAAAATGTTCTCAAAGTTGAAAGGCTCATATTACTA
>SNQJ01S0226928.1:0-14568 GCA_010110895.2 Picea sitchensis | reverse complement strand
AGACTTGCAACAACCATTTGAGATCAAGACAGATGCCTCTGACTATGCCATTGGGGCAGTCCTTACTCAACATGGGCATCCAGTGGCATATCACAGTGAGACACTTTCCGACTTGTCTGGAAGTATCCCACTTATGACAAAGAAATGTATTCTATTGTGAAAGCTTGTCAGCAATGGAAGCATTTCATTTTGGGTAAGGAAATGGTCATCCCAACAAACCACCAACCACTGTAGTTCATACAGACACAAGGGAATTTGCAGAACGATTTCCATCATAAGTGGTCCACATACCTGCAACAGTTTCATTTGAACATTAAGTACAAGAAAGGAAGCACCAATAATGTTGCAAACTCCCTCAGTCGACCACCCATCGTGGTGCTAACCACTCTGCTCAACTCTTGTGGGCACGAGACTTCCAATTGGCCACTTCTCTACACAAGTGATCCAGAATTCGACCACACATACAATACACTCTTGGACCGTAAGCAAGTTCCCAATTTTCACCTCCAGGATGCCCTACTTTTTCACCTGAGATACCTTTGTGTTCCTTCAAGCGAGCATGTCAAGAGGATTTAGGAGGCGCACTACATTCGGGTCGCTGGGAATTTCGCGGTCGAGAAAACCATGGCAGTACTGCAAAAGTATTTTTATTGGCCAAACCTTCGACAGGATGTTGGGAAGTACATCAAGTCCTGCACTGCTTGCACCATTGCCAAACCTACCATCAAGAAGCAAGGCCTCTATACTCTTCTTCCTACTCCCAATCGACCTTGGGAGTCCATCTCTATGGATTACATGGCGGGCCTTCCTTCTACTGAGCATGGCAATGACTGTGTTTTTTTGGTCTTCGACCGATTCTCGAAGATGTCCATTATGATGGCCTGCAAGAAGAATATCATTGTAGAAGCCACTGTTAAACTCTTCTTTGAACGAGTGTGGGTACACTTTGGGATCCCATAGTGTATCATCTCATATCGGGATAGCAGGTTCCTCAGTACATTTTGGTCCAACCTCTGGTCGATGCTGGACACCAAGCTCACCAAGTCCACAACTTTCCATCCGCAAACTGATGGCCAGACAGAGGTCGTCAACCGAATGATTGTACACATTTTGCGCATGTACAACTCAAAGCATCCATGCACATGGGATGAGAGCCTCCCCTATGTACAACATAACTACAACTGGGCTCTCCATAGCTCAACCAACCACAACCCCTTTCAAGTGGGCTTGGGATTCCAGCTACTATGTCCCATTGACGTAGCCATGCCATTTGCGGCTACTCGGGCAGATTCAGACCATTTCCAGTCTGAGGATGACAAGGAAAACATATTCATTGAGCGCATTCAACACATCCGCCAACAGGTTCATGACATCTTGGACATAACCAATGCTAATTACAAGCAATGACATGATCAACATCGGGTGCCACACAACTTCCAGGGGGGTGACAAAGTGTGGCTACATTTGCAAAAGGAGCGCCTCGCTGGACCCTACCGCAAGATTCTCCCTCTCTGATATGGGACATACACCATCACGAAGGATATCGGGGACAATGCCTTTGAGCTCAGTATTCCACCATTCCTTGGTCTGCACCTAGTGTTCAATTTGGACCGCCTTCAGCCCTACTTTCCACCTCTACTAGACACATTCGACATGGCAGAACAACTCACACCAACAGAGTTAAACCTAGATTGCATGGAACAAGCCACAACTGATCGAATTATGGACACATAGATCAAGAACACTCGCCAACAGAGGATTCATCTATATCGAGTTGTCAAAGCAGGCCACTTTCTTCACCAAGGCAAGTGGCTCACCAGGGACCAAGTTCAATAGAAGTTTCCTCATTTCATGGAGGAACTCAACGCAATGGGGACCATTGCTTCCTAAGGGGGGAGGACTGATCCAGGTGGATATTGGTGGCCACCCACCTATTCCACTTGGACCCACACCATTGTTTCTTTCAGTTTTTCAATTTCCTTAATTGTAGCACAATTTACTATTTTTAGCAGTTCTTTGGGTCTTGAACTTCCAGAGCTGTTTTGAGGCCCTAAACGACATTTTTTGGGCATGAATGCTTTGGAAAATATGAGTTTGTTTCGTACTCGATATTTTCTATTAGCAGTGTAGTCCTCAGATAGATCTTTCTAATGATGTATCATGTGCGTCAAACATAGATAGTATGCCAAAGTTACGACACCGGGAAATTGATGTACCAATTTACCCCAACGGGGCCCATATTCTGGCGTTTCATCTCTTAGGGTTAGTTTTTTGGATGTTTAGGGTTTTCCATTGTTTCTCAGTAATATATAGGCCTTCGAGCCTCATTGTAACAGGCAATTCATAGGCCAGTAGCCGCCACATCTCTTCTCAGAGATAAGCTACCAACGCCCTAGCTAGTTTATTTCCATTTTGTCTGTAAGCATTTTTCAGTCATTTGTTATTAATGAAATGAAGTCTTATTTCCGCTGCATCTATGCATTTATGTGTATTTATGTATTTCATTATGTTCCTACATAAATCCATATTAGGCCTCCCGTGAATACAATGGGGAAGCGAACCTGCTATCAAAGACACCACTAGAAAAAACAACAGGCCTAATTACTTTCAACCAATGGCTGGATGGCCATGAGGGCCCCACTCATGTTATTAAAATCTGTTAGGGCCGAAGACAATAGTCATTGTTGGCACACTTGGTTTTACAGCTTCTTTTTCTCTGATCTCCTAGTCACAATTCTACTGATATTTCACTTGTAAATCTAATATTCCCTCCTTCTGACCCGATCTATCTTCCTACATCCTTGGTTGGCAGACCACATGTAGGAAAAAGAAACACTCCACCTTTTGTTTATTTATTCCACCTTCAGATGTACTGTTGTGAGAACACATTATATTGATATAATATAATTGAGTATTTTTTTCAGCTGGAAAAAAAAAGGTTAAGTGGAGTTTCAAATAGAGCATGATTTAAATGAACACAAATTTTATACTTGAAAACATATATTCCATTTAAATGTTTAGCTTATTATCAAGTTGTGTATACTTCAATAACATAGTTTCATCACTTCATATCAGCGTATGATATTTATACTTCCATTTATGAATGAATTTGTACATGACTTACCAACTCGTGATTTTGAATAAGAAAACACTTTTCTAAATTATCAATTTATATCAATAAAGAAAACTTTTTTTAGATACAACGTTGTCGATTTAAACAAACTATGTGTTATCAATGTTACATTGATCATATTTGCTTTCGCTATATTCTCCAAAGTGTTTGGGACTCTCAATCGTGTTGGAAAGAAGAAAGTTGCCCAATTCCAACTTCAACCTCAAGCATATCAGTGGAGGAATACTTTGACTCCGTTGAAGATGCATGATTCTATAATAGAATGAAATAATGAAAAAGTATGACAACATTGAACAAAATTGAAGGTACTCTGTTATTAAAATATTTAATAAATCTCGCCAACATCAAAAGACCACAACGATGTTAAGTATATAAGAAAAAGATAACGCTCTTTTAAATATTCATAAATAAAAGCTCACCATACAAAACCCTTTTTTTTTGTAAATAAAAAGTATTGTATTACCTTGCATTAACAAAAATTACACATGTGTGAGTATACACTAGAGCATGCCACCTGTTCTTCCACAGTAGTGGAAACCAGAAAGCGTGGACAATATTGTTCAAAGACCACAATAGGACATTTTTCAAAAACATGGGGACTTGCCACCTATTCTTCCACAAGCGTGGAAACTAGAACAAGTGGTAGACTGAGTGACCTGACCATCTAGTGAGCTAGAACCAGAGTTTGTAATGCACAAAAGACTTAACACTAAGACCAGAGAAAAAACCTGTAAGCGGACTAGACACGAGGGGAATCCGAGCATCCATCCTGGTGAATTTTTGAAGGCAAAAGGTTGGCAACAAGTCGGGAATCGACTTTTCACAAGCTCGCTTGATAGAGAGTCGTATAGGACGTCCAAGCGCTTGTTGAGGGTTCGTTTGTTGTTCAACTGCTCTGCCAAATCCTTGCGCATCTCGAAGATCAATACTAGGTGGTCTTTCGTGAGCTTGCAAGAGCTGGGAGCTAGGTGAGCACGCTCTTCAACGTCGTCTTCATTCAAACATTCATCCCAGTTTATTCCAGGGTCCTCTTCCATAGTAGCAACGACATAATTCTTAGCAACGACAAAATTATTCCTAAGGTCCTCTTCCATAGTAGCAGTAAAATTCTTACCAGAGTTCTCCTCCCAAAGAGGAATTTCCTCTTCCATGATGCAACATGTCTCGGCCAACTCCAGAAAAATCAAAGGGGTGATAGTGCAGGTGGTTGACCATTGTTTCGAGGTGGTTGTCGGTGAATATGGCATAATTTCCTCCCAGTTGGGAAAAATATCCTCTTCCACCGGACATTCTTCGTGGAGACCCTCCGTGTTTGATGAACGGGGCTCTGGTTGACCTTCCTCATGCCAATTCTGATAAGAGGAGGGTGAGTCGTTCAGACTACCACTTGGGATGAGAGTGAGAGAGGCAGGTCCCAGGCATTTGTGCCTATGAAACCAGTTGTAATAGAATGGCCTGTGACGAGACTTACCTCTCTTGCGAGGTTGGCTAAGAAGAGCGTTGGGAAAATGGAATCAACAGTGGGGTGGCCAGAGGTGCAAGCAAGATACAGAGGGAAAAAATCCAAGGCGTGGAGCAAAGAAAGTAGGATGATATAGTGAACTATGACCAAATGCCCAAGATAAAAACCCCTGCAGGACGAAAAGAGCAAGAGGACATAGGATTTGATGACTCTGGTAGCCATAAGTGCTAGAGTACTGTCCATTCGTTGTATCATACTGGTGCCAAGGAGCCAAACCTGAGTCACCATTAAGACCCAGCGGACTAAGCATTGGTGGAAATGAGGGGACTTAACTACCCTCGTATCCTCGCCAGTGGTTGATAAGTGCGCACCATGTGTCACCCCATCTGAGGACACCATACAAAACCTTAATCCCTTTATATTATCAAATTAGGACAGGGTACAAAGCCAGAAAGAAAGCACCAATCCATGGAATGAACCAAATAAATAAATCTTAAAATATTGTCATTGTTCTGACAGAATGCATGCAAGGAAGAAGGCAACCCAACCAGACTAAGAGAGTCGTTAGTAACTATTTTAATAATTAATGTTGTGCATAAGAGAAACTCACCAGGTTTCATTCAACCCTCTTTCCATTACTATCCCTTATGACCATGGCGTCATCTCCTAAGCTTTACCATCTTATTTAAATATTTGGGACCTTCCCCTGCTACTATGTACTCTGAACCACTTGGTCTAGCTGTTACTTTGAACATGAGTTATTTTTGTTTGCTTATGCATCTAGGTATGGGAATTTGTCACGTGCATGTGATTTACATGTGCAGTCAATCATATGGTCGAGTGTTGTTCATGTTTTAACTATTACATGGTGTTTTGGGACTCGTAAAGAAGGCTCGGGGGATATTGTATTCTTAGGGAAGGAGCAGAAAGAGTGATTAGAAAGGAATATCAATTTAGTTGAATATTTCTATTATTAATGGTGCCGAAGCTGCACTCCCGTAAAAAAATGTCGATGCTAATCCTAGGCACTATTTTCTCCATCTCGCTTTGTTCTCATACCTGCACATGTAAATTTAATAAATTCCTATATACGTTTTTTTATTTATTGTAGACCTAAGAAACAAAAAGAAAATACCAGTGCTAGGGTCCCTGTATTTGTTTTGCTTTAACGTGATAGTTTCTAACCAAAGAGATTGTAAGTTGAAAATAAAATTGGGTACAATTGGGTTGTGGTCCTAGTTAGTGGGAGTTCACCAGAACTGGCCCAAGTTGAATTCTTAGCTCTCTTTGTAATGATTCTACATGAGGGTCCCTGAGGGACTATGAGTTTCAATCCCACTCCAGCCAACAATTTTGTAGTTACTGTGAAAAAAAGGTCAACATATGCCTTGTATGGGTAGGCCTTCCCGAACTAATGGGATTTTACAACTCACCCCTTCCCTTTTGGGGGGAGTGCTAGGGATCACTGAGATCACTAAGAACAAAATGGTTAAAGGTAACGTTTTAGGTCTCGGCCCTAGGCAACAAAACATGTTTTCCATGTGAGACCCCCTTCCAGGGATACACCCACGATACCCTTTTGGGTTTTTCAATGATACTTCCTTGTGGGTTTTAAACTTGTGACACAACCCGAGAACATCAGTGGATAACCTTGTGGGTTTTAAAATTGTGACACATCCTATGAACATTAATGGATAACCATATATGATCGTAATAGTAGGGGGGTAACCTTGTGGGTTTTAAACTCGTGACACAGCCCGAGAAAATTAATGGATTACTAGAGATGATCATAATAGTAGGGGCATACTACTCAATGATAAAAATAGTAGGCATATGGCTTGCACTGATAAAAAATTATTAAACATTCTTTGTTAAACCTCCTAAACCCACAATGAAGATGTGTGGACATTAAAGAGTTTGACCCATGAGCTCAACTATCTTAAAGTCAAGACTCAAAACCAATGTATATGTTTTGTACATTAGAATATCTAAATGATAAGCAAGATAGACAACACTGATTAAAATAGTAGGCAAATAGTTGTCACTGACGGGAAATTCATAAGTGATCCCTGCAAGCCCTCTAACCCCACAACCTCTAACACTTGTCTAAATTATCAATCTAGATCAATAAAGAAAACGTTTTTTAGATATAACCTCGTCGATTTAGACAAATTATGTGTTATCGATGTTACCTTGATCATATTTTCTTTCACTATATTCTCCAGAGATTTTGGGACTCTTAGCCGTGTTGGAAAGAAGCAAGTTGCCCAATTCCAGCTTCAATCTGAAGCAGATCAGTGGAGGAATACTTTGACTCCATTGCAGGCAAAGGATTTTGCAGTACAAGAAAATAATGAAAAAGTACGACATCACTGAACAACATTGAAGCACTCTGCTATTAAAATATTTAATAAGTCTCTCCAACATCAAAAGACCACAATAATGTTAAGTATATAAGAAAAAACGAACACTCTTTTAAATATTCATAAATAAAAGCTCCCATTGCCTAATGTCTATCATTCTTAGGTAATATATTTTTATTACAACATATTGGTTTATGGCAGTAAGGATAAAGATCGTGATAACCACATTCTTGTAATTTGGAAATTTGGGCGAGGTTTCTCACAGAAGAAGTTTTCTAAAAGGTTACAAAAACAATAAAAATGGTTAAGAATGATATGAAAACAAAACGAGTATTATTTATGATGGAGATAGGTAAACAATTAGGTATTTGAATAAGCCCAATAACTCATTACCAATCTTTGGCATTGTTTTATCTAAAATTTCCATTATTCCCTTTCCTTTAGCAGGGAAAATGCAACTATTACCGATCATGGCATAAGCTTAAAGAATTAACGCAAAGAGTCTCTTTATAAGAGAACCATGTATCAAATTGGACCATGCATGTCCATAAAACAATATAAAAATTTGTTTAATAAAATTTATGTTTCAAATTGTTAAAGAAACAAAAGGTCTATTCAACATGTCAACTTATGAGAGGTCAATTGTTGTTGACCATGTAATCATGACAATGCATTACATTTAGCTTGCCTATGCATTACATTTAGCTTGCCTAGTGTTCCTCGTAATGTTAACCACTACAATGTATTCTTTTACACTTGCATATCTATGTGTTTCTCTTAATATTAACCACTACAACTTGTTCTTTGACACTTTCATTTACATGCAGACGGTTGAAAACTAGTGGATATGCTAGTGTGCATGAGGCTCCTAAGCAATAAGCTTTTGGATCTTGTGAGAATGAATCAACTACCACTGTAATTAGAATAACAAATTTTGGCTCATTTATGCCTGAAATTCAGAACATACGAATTGCAACAAGAAAAAGCATATGGGAATGATAAAATCTATTCCCAACATTTGAACTAGATACATCCACTTGCTTACTTTCTCCTAATGCTTCTTATTCTGTCACCTGAGCATTATTTACTAGATCCTGTGCAAACTGTAGAGATGAAGGTTTGCATGGACTGTGATGGGTGTGAGAGGAAAGTGAAGAAGTCTGTCTCCTCCATGAAAGGTGAGCATTGAGGCTATATATATAATTGTGTAATATGAGGTGAATTATTTGGAACAACTGATCTTATATGATGAGTATTGAATGTGCAAGCTTGCAATCAATGGATATGAACATAAAACAAAAAAATTTAACGATCATTGGATATGTGGATGTGAACAAACTAGTGAAGAAGGTGAAGGGAATAGGAAAGCGTGCATAGCTTTGGCCCTACATGCCTTACAATCTTGTCTACCACCCCTACACTGCTCAGAGTTACGACAAAAAGGCTCCTTCTAGCTATGTTGGAATGTGGGGTCTTCCTTCCCAAGTCCCCCAAATCGCATAGACAAGATATACACGGTGCTTTTCAATAAAGATAATGTGAATACATGCTCCATCATGTAGCCGAAATAACCTACCTTCTTAACCTGTCATCTATAAATTATTTATGGCGACAACAACATAGGTTCTCAATGCCTTTCATTCTTGGCAATTGATGGTGTATGACCGCTTCTCCGTATTTATTATTGTTCAATTGCTTCTGGGGTTTTTCTCTGCACACATGGAGGCTATTGTTTTCGTTCCTTTTTGGGTTGCATGCAAGGTAGGTATTTAAGGCAAAAAAATAGAGAAAACGAGTAGGAATAGATAACACAGTTTGATGGATAGAAATGAAAGCAATAGTTGAGCAAGAAACACCAAGGCCTTCATGGGAATATATAACTACGCAGTATAAAAAATATAGATCTCCTGCGTTGCAGCCTGAATAATTAATATAATGAGTGTTTGTTGCTCTTCGTGTAATGCTCTCTTCCTATTTTTTGACAAGGGCATGTTTCATGGATGGGATAAAGGAAAGGATAACCGTGGAAGGGATAGTCATTCACATTCCAGCCTTCATGTTTGAGTTCAAGAAGGTTTTAAGTAAAGGGATGGACTTTAAAAGTGAAAGGATAAGTTAAAGTTCACCTATATTTCAAGGTGGATTCAATGACAATTTCATCGCCATCAACACTAGTATAAGTTCTAGTTGAAGTTGATCTAGTAAAAGAAGCATATTATTGAGTTTGAGTTCCCTTAGCAGAACCAATCAATGGTGACATGTTTGAAGGTGTGCCCGCTAAAAATGCCATTTTTATGAAGCTGAGATATACTTCATTACCTTTGTAAGCTCAATATTATTGATTTTTCTAAAACAAGCTCGCTTAATTCCTATCTTTATATTGTATATATTATTCCAACAAGTATAAAACATATGAGTGGTGACATGTTTGAAGGCATACCAGTTGAATATGCCTCATGCTCGGATCTTGAGTTGAGAAGTAGAGAAGATTTTGAGGGATAGATCAAATAGGTGGGCTCAACTCTCATCACTGGTGACATGTTTGAAGGTGTGCCCACATCGATTGGAGGCGTACCTGCTGCACAAACAAGGTATTAATAAGAGTTATGGAAATCGCTCGATTGTAATAAAATTATGAACCTAGTTGTGGTTTCTGATCATACATGCTAGGAAAGGCAAAATTGACCGATAGATAACATATTTCTCAGGTGAATAGCAACAACCTCCTTTGATTGAATATCATCAGAAGATAACATATTTATTAGGTGAATAACAACATCCTTCTTTGCTTGAATATCATCAGAAGCAAGCCCAAAAATAATCACTAACAAAGTCCGATATGGATCTCCTCCAACAAGCACATAATTCTTAAGCTTCTCTATAGAGTCCATGGTAGGTTGTGCTTAGCTATGGCTCATGGTAGCTATATCTAAAAGAGTTATGTTGTTTGCCTGGAGTGTAGCAAGGAAAAGTAACTCTCGACTCTCGATCACTCAATCGAAGAAATAAGCAGGCCACTTGTGTGCATGCATCCATGAGGAAGAGTTGGCCGCATTTTTCAAACATTGGAATTTGGGAGGAATGCAGGCACTGACCATATTTGTCAAACATTTTTGGGTGCATTGAAGACTTAGAACTTAGGTTAAAAATTAGAACAAATAAATTGCATGCAAATTATCATCCAAATCATGAGTTAAAAGTGAGGATTGAGAATGTATTTTCACATTGGGAGGAACGAAGCCTCCAATAAAACTTCAAATGTTAGAACTAATATGATTATAGATAAATATTTTTTATTAAAATATTTAATATAAAAAATTACAACTCATAATACAAAGTTAGAAATATAACATATGTATTAAAAGTCAACCACAAATTAATTGACAGTTAAAAACTTATCAAACGCTAGAATCGCTTCTTACCTCGATCAGGACTAACAATAGCAATAAATAATAATAACTCGGAAGGACCATAAGGACCATGAAGATTATAATCCCAAAATTATGACAAGGCCTTGCATTGTTTACATATCTTCTAACTTGCTTCGACATAAATGATACCGTCACATTGATCTTAATGATCATGAATTATTTCATGTTTTAAAATTAAAGTTATACTCATTATACTTTTTTCTATTTAAGTGTGTGCATGTTTAGAAAGTTGCATACCATAAGTGTGAACTTTACTATGAAATTTAAATTTGTCCATTTGCTAATTTGCTAATGAAAATAAACTTATGATTTAAATAGTAAGTTGTCGTAATAAAGGACACTCATATTTGGTGTCGCCCAATTTTTTTTTTCCTTCGTTACAAATATTTAAATAATAATAATAATCTATTTTTAAGGTCACGACCAAACTAGCACACCAAATTGGTGTATGAGCCCCCCTTGTTTGTGGGACAGGGAACCCCCCTCCGCCCAACGATTTGAATGGTAAAGTCTATGAAGGTATACATACCCTACCCCCCTCTGGATTTGAACATGTGACCTCTTAAGAGGAAACCCATGTTCTTAACCATTAAGCCCACTCAGGCTGTATAATAATCTATTTTTAAGGTCACGACCAAGCCAACACACCAAATTGGTGTATGAGACCCCCTTGTTTGTGGGACAAGGGGCCCCTCTCTACCCAGCGATTTGACTGGTAAAGTCTACGAAGGTATACATACCGTACCCGCCTCTAGATTTGAACCCGTGACCTCTTAAGAGGAAACACATGTTCTTAACCATTAGGCCCACTCAGGCTGTATACATGGACAATGAATTGCGACATCATTTCATTGTTTTTGTTTATTCTTTATAAATATTTGAATACATAGAATTTGATATCTATCATAATCCCAATCTTTTGGTTCAGTATTCAAGAATATGTATACACATAGTTTTTGTTTATTCTTTATAAATATCTAAATACATAGAATTTGATAAGTGTCATAATTCCTCAAATGTAATTCGTAACAAAGGTAAACCTCAAATGTAACCCTTTGAAGATGGGATATTTGCCACCTGGTTAGGTTCAAACTTTTTCGAAGAAAGAGGGTACATAGACTAAACTGTATATATAATTTCTAGTTGGTTTAGTCTATGTACCTCCCTCTTTCATATGTAAAAATTAAAATTGTAATGAAATTTTATATCTTTGGATTTTACAAAAATGTTTATATATTGAATAATTGGGATATTTTTTGGGTGAAAAAAAAGTGTTTCTAATTGAAAACAATAATCTGAATGTAATAGAATGATTCTTTCAATTTACAAACGCACATAAATAATAAAATCTAGAAATGCCTTGTGCATGCAACAACACACATTTAGGATCTCTATCTACAACATCAACATGTCTTCATACAAATTTTGATACCATGTTTGATAAACATGGTATTTCCACACATGTTGAACACCTTATGCAATCACTCACACAATCATATCAAAGATCAGTATACTAGTGTGTTGCGTGGTTAAAACCCTGAAAGAGGCAAATGGTCCACAACGGCAGGTAATGTGGTCACTTGAGCCAATATATTAATGCAAAATGATTTTTTTACATAATATGAGTTTCTCACAATTGATCATCATCAGATGACCCTCCATGCTCTTTAAATAGAGACCATGGATCAATCAAGTGTTAGGCCACATATCAATATAGGCACTAGTATCGAAGAGAATATGAATTGTTGGATCATTTGGTGTCTGGAACATATCTTGATTGTTAAATTACATAAATATAAATGCATATTATTGAAATATATGTTACCTAAAAACATATTATACTAAGTTAATCTTAACTAACTACTAAATATTTAAATATCTTAATACTCTTATATATATATTACTAAGAAAATATGAGTGATGAGAAACTTACTTGACATTACATGTTTTTATAAAAGATGAAATCATTTATGTTTTTCTTCTCTTTTACTTAAATAAGGAATAGTAAGAGTGAAAATTCTAAATGACATGGGAAGAACTTATCTTCAAAGTGGAATCTAAATGTTAGAATGTAAAAAATATATGATGTAATTACTTCTCTAAACACTAACATAATCTATGCTTATCTTCTTAAATAATGAAGTGATAAGACAAGAGGTTGTGGATGTAACTTTATAAACCAATATTTAGAATGCAAATTAAACTTTGAGTTGTAGACAAGTTGAGTGTTTCTTGCCAACGACTAAGTGGATATTGGGATGTATCACATCAACAACCTATGACATTTTAATTAATGGTGAGCCTTATAGATTTTTCAATAGTTGAAGAGGATTGTGACAGGGGTGTCCATTGTTGCCCTTGCTATTCATTTTAATTATGGAAGGTTTGAGTCTGGCATTAAAAAGAAGCCAAGAGGAAGGCTTATTGATGGGCATTAAAGTATCAAGGCTGATTAAGATACTCCATCTATTGTTTGTAGATGATATCCTTATTATGACAAAAAGCTTCTATTGCTGAGTGGCAGGAAATAAAAAGAGTTTTGGGAAATTTTTGTAGGGATTCTGGTCTTAAGATCAATGATAAGAAAACATCTTTCCTGCAGCATGGTGTGCGACAATAAGACCTGAAGATTTTAAAGGCTAATTTTCATTATAGCTTTGTTGATCTTTCTACTGGTTTCAAGTATCTCCGATATTATTTGAAGATCGATAGATACAAAATTGAGGACTGGAAATGGATTGTTGCCAAGTATGAATCTCGCATTAGCCACTGGTGAAATAGGTGGTTATCCATTGGGGGATGCTATATTCTTATCAAGGTTGTTTTAGAAAGCCAACCAATCTATTGGCTGGCTCTTGCAAACCTGCCTTCTCTAATCCTCCATAGAATTCGACAAGTAATCTTTAATTTCCTTTGGTCTGGGAGTAATAATAAGAAGAAGGTACATTTGTGTGCTTGACAACTTATTGCACATCCTAAACAACATGGAGGCTAGGGTTTGAGAAATTTGCGTAGTTTTGGAAGGGCTATGGCAACGAATACACTTTGGAGGGCATTGCTGCAAGAGGGATTATGGCATCGAGTATTAAAGGATAAATACTTCCCTTATGTATTTGTTGCTAGATGGATGCACACGGTAATTGTAGCAGATGTTAAAGGGTATCAGACCTGGAAACATCTTTTAAAATCTTTACACATAGTCCTTCACTGGTTAGCTTGGAGGCCTGGAACTGGTCATACTATTCTGTTGGGAAAAGATCATATACTGGGGTTGGGGGAAGGGGTTGTTTTGACTGAAGTGTTGATCTTAGCACTTAACAGGAAAGGCATATATTATTTATTTTAGGCTCAATGCGAACCCCGTGTGGGGATGATTGGTAAAAATTTTCATTCTAGTGTTGCTCTAGGTTTAGAAGGGGGTTTTGCCTTGGAATGACAATATTTTCGACGTGCATTCATTAACAACGATGCCCAATTATTGGAGAAGCCGGATGAGCTTATCTAGATGGGGGGAGATGCGTTAGGACAATTATCTGTTAAGAACGCTTATGAGTCCTTGGAAAAAAAGAAGTGGATCTTTGTGACTGGAGGTTGGAGGAAAGCGATGTGGTCCTGGGTTTGTCCTTTAAAAATTAAGCTTTTTACTTGGTTAATGGCAGATAATAAGATTCTCACATGGGATTTGCTTCAGTGTAGGGGTTTTTATGGACTGAGTTATTTCCATTTATGTAATTAAAGCAAGGAGTCAATTTACCATTTGTTTGTGGAGTATTATTTCGCCATGGCGGTCTAGAAAAAGGTAACATAAACAATAAATCATTTCAGTAGGTGGATTGGCAATTCAATTGTAGCGTGTTTTAAATCCTGGAAAGAACAAAATTTATCCTACCCTTGCCTGCCCGATGTCATTTGTTGGTTTATCTGGAAGGAGAGGAATCTTACGATATTTGAAGATTACATTCCCAATTTGCAAAAGGTGGTTTATCTATCGATATTTTCCATGGGGGACCGTAAAAAAATCGTGAAAGTTTCCTTTTGTAGGAACATTGGGGGAGATTGTTGATTAAGTTTGGGAGATATCACATCCTACTTCTTACGAGTCGATGAAACAGTGAATGCAATCATAGGATTGGGAGAAGAAATTGAAGAATCTGTAATTGTTCAAAAGGTACTAAGATC